>PDHQ01000523.1:0-17808 GCA_003339415.1 Ophiocordyceps camponoti-saundersi (nom. inval.)
AGAAAAAGAGCGCAAAAACACAAACCCACCCCCCCCCCCCCCCCCCTAATCCTCCTAGATTAAGTTAAGAGACTTAGATCTATCTAGTCTCTAACTCCTCCTCCGTATAAATATATCGGGGTATAGCCCTAAGTTTATTTAGGGGCTGCGAGTAGTTCTTAACTACCGTAAGACGGTCTTCTAGCTCTATTATTTTATTATTAGTATTTAGCACTAATCGTTATTTAATAAGGTAAGGTAGAGGTATCTTACGACTAATACGCTAGTTAACCGCCCGGAGTTAGAGATAAATATCTCGGATTTCTACTATAATAATATAAAATACTTAAGTAAATAAATTACGTAAGTTCGCGGCCTAGATAAAGTAAGTATTCTTATATTCTTTAAGATTATCGGATATATTTAATATAAGTATTTTATTTCTTTATTTATCTTATATTACTTATATAAAGACGAAGAGGTAGTAGGATCTATTTCGACCGTAAATTTCGTATATGCGTATATTAGAGAGAGAGTATATATATAGGGGAATGAAGGGGTTTTATATTTAAAGAAACGGGGACGTGAATATATAGTAACGTACTTAAACTAGTAAGTAGAAAGTCGGTAGAGATAATAAGCTACGTAGTAATAAAAACGGTAAAGGGACGCTAACGAAACGAAGACGAAGAAAGGCGTTTATATCCCTTTTTTTTTCTAAGTATAAAGGCGTTTATATATTACGATAAGATATAATAAGATATAATAATAGGAAAAATAGGAAACTTAAGAAGAAGGGAAAATAAGGGAACGCAGCTGAAAATAGACTATAGTTATAAATAATAAAATATATTATTATAAGTTAAGATAGCTTACGGCTACCTTAGTCGTTATTACTAGGGAAGGAAAAAACGATATTTCTTCTATATATAAAAACGAACTTTCGTAGGACTCGTAATTCCTTTACCCCCCCCCCCCCCCCTTTATCTAAGTAATACGAACTAATAAGATCCGTCGGAATCGACTAGAACGGCTTAAACCGGCCTTTTAAACCCCACCACTATATACGGCCCGACGGATCCGATAATCGCGCTTCCCTAAGACCGTCTTCTATGCTAAGGCTCTTATATATAGGAGTGCCCGTCTCTCCCGCTAAATAACTATATATAGCGGAAGCGATAAGGAGGGCATACTTCGCGAGGAGAAATACGGGGGCAAATAAAGGAGAAGGAGGGCGAGAGGAAGGGGAAGGAGGAAGGGAAAAAGGAAAAGAAAAATATTACTATATACCCTAGCCTATCGTCCAAAGCTATAGAGACTATTTAATCGAGTATTCTAAAAGGTATAAATATTATTTTAAATAAAAAGGTATTTTCCTTAGAGGTCCGAAAATACCCGGCCGGATAATTTAATCTAATAAAGCCGAAAGAAACGTATAGGCAGAAGAATATAAAAACGAAGGAAAGAAGAGGACGGAAACGACTTAAGAGGTTAGGATAACCGGAAGATAAAGTCGATAGGGAAGGGGAGCTTCGAGAAACGACTAGGCGGTAACCCTTCGGCGGCCTATCTCTTCGTATTTAAGAAGAAAGATAGCGAATAAATACGCCTTCTTAAAAAGAATATTATAAGCCGAAAGCTAACTGCCGAGTCGTAAATTTTCGAAAAGTAAATATCGTATTTCTTTTAGTAAAGCGGAAAAGAGACCGAAAGAATATCGCGTTATAGCTTTTAAGCTATCTTACTTTAAAGCTAGGAAGAGGTAGAAAGGGGCGTGCCTCTCTAGCTAGTCGTTCGCGTCGTTCGGCTTTAGTTAACGGGTATCGTGCTATTATAATCTTCCTAGGGTCTATAGCGTACGAGCCCGATTAATGCTCCGTAGTATTAAAGGAGTTTTTTTTTTTTTCCTTTCGCTACTAGCTATAGAAGGTCCCGCGTAAGTCTAGGTATCTAAACTAAGCGCGGAGGCTACGAAATCCGATAGCGACTCTAGTTTTTCTCCCGGGAACCTAGCTTAGAAACGATCGAAAGAGTAATTAATCCCTTAACCGTAGGGGTCGTAGGGGAGTTAGGATCGAGAGAATAATAGGGAAAGGAAGACTTTAGGCAGGTATAGTAGAAAGAGATTACGTATAAAAGTAGAGAAGACCTAGAAAAGAAGGGAAACGAAAAGAGGGAACCGAAGAAATAAAAAAAAAAAAAAAAAAAAAAAAAAAAGAAAAAAAAAAGGTAATTAGGTAAAGAAGGAAATAAAAACACATGCTATATAACGTAACTATAGAAGGCTACTATAGCCGCCGCCGTCCTTTTATATATCCTTTAATCGTTTTTTTTTCTTTAATACCGTTATAATCGTTATAACGGTAGCTATTATAACTATAACGACCTAGTTAAAAAGAGGTTCCTAAAGACACTAAGCAGAAGAAAGTATAATACGAAAAAAGAGGAAAGTAGCAGGGAAAGCAGGCCTAAGGAAAGCTTCTATAAAAAATAGTAGGAACTTAGAGGGTCCGTAGCAAGGCTAGCCTTATAGAAAACCTTTGCTGCTAGGGGAAAAGAGAAGAAGGAAGAAAACGCCGAAAATAACGAAAGTAAAGGAACGGACTAACCCGTACGCTAGAGACTAGTATCCGTATCCGTAGCCGAGGAAGAAAGAAAGAAAGAGGAAGAGGATAGCGGTTACGGGATATTAAAAGAAGGTATCGACTAGGCTAGCTTAGTCTTAAGCATAGCCTATATAGATAACGACGACGCTTAAGGGATTAGGCTATAAGCTAGGTTTTTTTTTTTTTTTTTTTAATATTACTGCGATTAATTTACGGAAAAACGAGACACTTTTACCTTTAGACTTAGACGTTTATATTCTCCGAGTCCTCCTAGGTTAGGTTATAAGACTTAGACCTATATATAAAGCTAAATATAAGATAGGAGGGGTTCCACTTTTTCCTTATTATCGATATAGTATCCTTCTAATATAAGGAGGTAGCGCGTAAAATATCCCTTAAAGTAGGCATAATTAAGTTTCTTACTATCTAAGAGATTTTATCGTAAATAAAGCTATTAGTACCGTTAAGCACGGCGTTAAAAGTTAGGCGAGGCGAACTATAATATATAATAAGGTTAATTAGGATAGGTAGGAAAGGTAAGACATATTACTTACTACTTTATAATATAACTTTTTTATATTATAATATATATATACCGGGAACCCCTTATAACCTTAGGATAGAGATAACTTAAGGTTATTCGCGAAGGAAGAAATATAGTCGATATATAGCGTCGACTAGGGCGTAGGTAGCGTAAGCCTATCCTTTCCTACCGCGCCTATTTATCGTAAATATAGCGCGTAATTAACTACGGCGTAGGGGGTCGAATACGAAATTTAGAAGGCTACGAGACTTACCTCCGCGAGTAGAAGCTTAACTAAACCTCGCTATAGATATCGTAACGAAAAAGGAATACGGCACTAAAGGCAGCGAGAGGTAAGATTATAATATTACGCGTTTATCGCTAAAAAGAGATAGTAGCGAGGAGTAACTTATAAGGAAGATATATTAGTATAGTAGGAAAAGCGTATATATACGTACGTATATATATATATATATACGTATATATATATATATATATACGACGGCGAAAGGTAGGAAGAGGGAGAGAGAGAGAGAGAGAGAGGAAGAGAGAGAGTAGGAGAAAGAGAGAGATAGAGAAAAATACCGTTTACTTATATAACTACTATTAGTAACTAAGCGAGGAATAGATAAGAGAATAAGGAGTTAGGGGAGTTAAGAATAGACCGCGAGACGGTAGTTTTACGTAAGCGAGAGCGCGAGTAAAGTATTAAGAGGTAGGAGAGAGTAGTAATAGAGAGCGAGATAGATAACGAGGAGAGTAGTAAAAGAGCGAGAGGTCGAGGAGAGTAGCAAGAAGACAGGAGGGCGACGGGTATAAAGGAGAAAAGGAGCAGTGCGATTTCGTTAGGCTATAGAGTATTAGGAAAAGGGTCTATTCGCTAAAAAAAGGGAATATTATAATAAGATAAATATACTAATAATAAATATCGAAATAGTTAGTTATAAAAGGTAAAATAAAAGATTATATACTTAGGGCTAGTAATATTATCTTTAAATCGACTAAAGAGAATAAAATAAGTAATAACGGTAGGTTCTATAACTTTTTTTTTAAGACTATTAGAATATATATATTGCTAGCTACTTAGGAATATAATACGCGTTAAATACGCGTGGCACGCGTTGTAGAGATAACTATCTTTATATAAATAAAGTAGGAGGTTAGGGATACGTATAAAGAGGAGTCGAACTTGAGATAATACCGATCTAAGACTAGTATAATATTAATATAATATACGAAGTTAATATAGGAGGAGGATAAGGAGGCAGTTAGCAGGAGGAGGAACGTATATATAATATACTTACTTTTCTATACTCTTTAAGAGAGGATAAGGGTTATAAGTAAAGTTATTATTTAATCTTTTATAACTTTATTAGCTAGAGTATATCGTGCGGCAGACGTAATATTCCTATACGCTATATAATCCGGATAAGTTACCCGAACCCTATTATCTAAGTTAATATAGTATACGTATTCTCGGTCTAATCTATTAATATCTCTACTATGAGAAGTCTATAATACGACTTTAGCTACCTATTCGGCTTAGGAAGGATACCTAACTAACAAAGACTTAGATAAGGTAAAAGGAAACTAGAAAAGAAGAGGATATATTATATAGAGAGGGAGAAGGAGAAATATAAAATAATTATAATACCCTTTTCCTTTTATTAATTCGTAAGGTTAATAATAATAATAAGACTATATATATAAGATAATAATATAATAAGAATATAATATATTTCCGTACGGATTACGGAGTACTCTATATATATATATATATATATATATAAAGATCGTAACTATTCCTTTCTTTTTAATTAAGCTTATATATAATAAGTATATAACGAAGCTGCTAATATATAAATCCCTATATAGTATTAGTAGCGGCCTATAAAGATAGGCGTTAAAGGTTATAATTAGAGGTTAGAAAATTAGTCCTAAATTTAACGTGCTTAGAACGCGAGAGGTAGTTAAGCCGAGGACCTAGTTAGCGGCTACTACGTTAGCTATCCCACGTACTAGTAGTAGGGAACCGGCTAACGTAGGTCGCCACGTTCGCACCTGCGCTTCGGCTTAGCAGGCGTATTACCGTCTAACCTAAGCACGTTAATATAACGGGAGCGCTTAGGGGTGATCTTAGTTACGCTAGTAGGATACGAGCTTATCTTCTTACGTAACGCGGGAGGAGAGGAGGTAGCTTAGAGGTGGCCGTAGCTATTATAAGATATAGTATATTAGTAAGTAAGTTAAGATTAACACGAACTTAGAATAAGGTTATTACTTACCTATATAACTCTTAGCGATACGATAAGGTTTAGGAGGAGTAATAAGATCTATCTTATCCTCGTCGTCGTTATCGTCGCTATCGTCGCCTCTAGCGACGAGGTTCTCCTCGGCTATAGCGCGTTCGGAAGGTAAAATAATCTTACGCGCGGTCAGATAAGGAGCTAAGCGCTATATAGGCATAAAGACGAACTTAACTCGAAGTTAGTATAATATATCGTAAACTTTAATTTAAGTTCGGGCTAAGCTTAACTTAATAGCTATACGATAACGATAATAATAATAATAGCGATTAGCATAAGGGAGGAAAGAAGAAGAAAGGAAGAGGATAAATATTAAAAATAACGGTAATATATTTAGAAAATAGATTTATAAATATATAATATAACGGGTAATAAGAAGACTAAGAAGTTATAAATAGGTATCCCTAACTTTAAAATAGCTAGTAAAAAAGCCCCTAATATATATAAGTTCGAGCTATTCGTTGAGAGAGAGCGTATCGGTACGGAGAGAAAGCTATTAGAACCTAACCGCGCGTCTATAGATAGGTATATCTTTAAAAAACTAGAGAAATATTAGGAGGTAAATTATAGTAAGTTAAAAGAGGAATAAATACTAGGTTATATTTAGGAACTAATAGGAGCCGCCGGCAAAAGGTATATAGTATAAGTCTATAATAGCCGTTAGAGGTAGGCTACCTATTAGGATATAGGAAAGAGAGTACGCATTTATAGCAAGGCGCCTTGCGTAAGGTTAGCCCGTTTACTTCGATAGCGTAATATTAGCTACGGTATAGGAGTTAAGGGCGATAGTAAGGGTAAGGCTAAGCTTACCTCTCTAGGTAGCGGCCTTATCCGACGCTGTTACGGATATCGCGATAAAGGTAATATATAGTGCTACGGGTTTATTATATAAAGGCGTTAGTAGTAAGGGAGAAAATAGAGAGAGGATACTAGAAAGGTAGGAAAAGAAAATATTACCTAGTTTATTGCCTATAACGAAGGTAATAAAGGGTAAGGTAACGGAAGAGGAAAAAAAAAACGTAATAAGTATTAATATATATACGTGCGCTCGTGCGTACGTATCTATATATATAAGGGAGGGAGGAGAGAGAGAGAGAGGAAGGAGAGAAGAAGCGATAAAATAAAGAGGGAGGAGGAAGCATAGAGGGGGCGGAAGATTAGAGTACCGGGAGGATATAACTTTACATAATAAAGCCTTAAGCATATATTATAACGGAAAAGAAATACGAGAAAAAGGGTAAGTATTAGGCTAGATAAATATATATATATATTTCTATTATTAGCTAACCCGAAGAATTAGAGCCTTATTAATATAGTAATAGCTGCAAACCGCGCTTTATATAAATATTCGATATTAAATATTTTAGATCGTGGGGATATAAGGTATATATTATTATCTATCCCTAATACTAGATTTAAAGCGCTAAAATAGCCCCTAAAGCTAAAAAAGACCGCCTCGTCGGTATAGAAGGGCTTTACGGCTATATCTATAAGATCTATCTATACGACGAAGATAAGATTATTAGGGCTAAAAACGTTAGGTTCTATAATATAGCCGATCTAATACTTAATTAAACTATTAAATACGTTACTAAGCCTAAGATTAAAGATTATTAAAAAGATTAACTTAATAAGGACGAATTTTTTAGATTAGGGCCTAACGAAATTAATAATAACGGAAATTACGATTATCCCGGCTATTAGGGCTTAGATAAGCTTGCCGGAGACGCTGAGGCGGATAATATACCTAATTTATATAATAAAACCGCAGGCTTATCTTAAGCCGAAGAGCCTATAACGCCTCTAAACACGATACGATTCCTTACGCCCGAATAACGCCTTATAGGGCTTAACTTAACAATTTAGCGGATAAAGAAGCCCCCCCCCCCCCCCCCCCCGCAGGCTTAGCCGAGGAATAAGGCTATAATCCTTATAACTAATCGAAAGACCTAATAAGCGACGGCAGCCGAAGCGAATACCGCTACTAACGTCGTTTTTAAAGATATCGACGAAAAAGAGGCAGAGATACCTAACTTCGTCCTGCCGATTAGCGTCGTATTTAACGTTATAATACTATCGACGCCTAAGGGCTAATATAACGTGCGAAAGTAACCTGATTACCTCTCCCTATAGCGCCCGCCGATAAATCTTAAGATTAAGGCTCTATATAATCGTTAAACGTGGGATCTTATAAATTAACCTATTAGCAAGCAGGTCCTTCTAAGCAAATAGGTTTTTACGATAAAGATACTTTAAGATAAGCTTATAATCGCGAAGGTATAATAGTGCGTACGAGGGGATAAAGAAGAGACCTCGCACTCTATTAAAGACCTTTACGCCTCTATAGCATACTTCTTTTTAGTTTAAGTCTTCCTATCGATAGTAGCCTTACGAGATCTTAAGTAGCGGCAATTCGATATAATTAACGCGTTCGTAAACGCCTTATACTAAGAGGAGTTTTTCGTCGACTAGCTATATATATTCGAAGATAGAACGGATCGAGTATATAGGCTTAAAAGAGCCTTATATAGCCTTAAGTTATCTCCCGCGATATAGTTTACGCACGCGAGTAAGGCTCTTAAACGCCGTAGATAGTAATAGCTTATATCTAAGTTTCGGATATATATATACGAAAAGGGCTTTACTATACTCCTTTATATTAACGATACTATAATTATAGCGCTTAGAATAGCCCTTATAAATAAGGGTAAGGGTATCTTATAAGAATTATAAGATTTATAGGATCTAGGCGAACTTATTACCTTTTTAGGCTTATAATTCCGTAGGAATCGTGCTACGTAAAGAATTAGCGTACGTTAAGAGAAATATACTAATAAAATACTCGAATTATTCGGCGAAAGCGTTACAAACGCCGTATAAACGCCGTGGCCGGGTAAATTACCTCTTTAACAGCACGAGCCCTAATTTAGCCTTTACGAACGGCAAATTATACGAAGGTAACCTTAATCCGATAACCTTATACCTTCTTATATAGAATAATTTAATACGATACCTTAACAGTATAAAAAGCTTAGGCCTTACGCTTAGAGGTGCTTACGGACCTTAAGATCTAAAGCCTCGTATTTTCGCTAACGCGTCTTTTATAGATAATTTGCATATAATATACTTAACTACTAGATATATCGCTTTTATCGGCATAGGCCCCGTATACTAGAAATCTAAAAGGCAGACGCTTATAACGTTATCGTTAACCGATACTAAATTTATTAATTTAACGCCTATAGGGATAAGCCTTACTTGGGTTTACGAGATTCTTAAAAACTTAGGGTTTTAAGAGTTTATGCCGATAATTATATTTATCGATAGCCTTAACGCTAAAGCGATAGCCCTTAATAAATATAAAAAGGCCGCACGCATGAGGGATATTAATACGAGATATAAATAGATCCTTAACCGCGTTAAGAAGCGTAATTTCACGATCTATTAGATTAGCATAGCTAAGATAGCTAAAGATAGCCTAATAAAGCCTCTCTAGCGTCTTTAGTATATTAAATTCGTATATATATTATATCTTTCCGACCTAAAGATTACGATCCTGCCTTCTAGGGCTGAGAACACGAAAGGCAGCCCTTATAGGCTATTAGATAAGCCTAGGGCGCCCGATAGCGAAGCCCGCGATACCCTTATACTACCCGACACTAAAGGCAGCGATACCGAACAATATAATCGATCGAAACGGCAACCTAATAAATAATACGGTGTGAGATCTCTTTTGCTAGAGGATCCTATACTTAAAGGGGGGATCTTAAGAGATATATATAATAAGCGTCGCGCGGCGTAGGCAGCTACCGATTAAGAGGGAACGGATAAGGTATATCGCGATTAGAGCCCTAATATAGAGGCTTGCGATTATTAACCCTACCGCTGGCCCGGCTTCGTGCCGCCGCCGGTCCCGCGATATACGCCTTTTAACACACTAGGAAGAGGCTATTCCGGCCCTAAAAATATTAATAGTAGGCGCCTCTAAACCTATTACTATTAGATATATTAACTCGCACGACTTAGGCGGCATTTCCCTACTAAGCGATACGAATAACGACGCCTCTTTATATAGATTAGCGTAAGGCTTAAGGCCTATCTTTGCCCCCTTATAATGAGATATTCTCTATCGATTAATACCTCTTAAGCCCTTTATATAGGCTTAAATTAATACCTTTAAACGGCTTAGATTAGCCTTTTCGACGCCCCTTAAGACGGCTTAAAGAGGCTTATTTCTACTATTTTCTGCTATTTCCTAGATAAATTAACTAATCCGGAACGGAAGAACTACTTCTAGAAGCTAATTTAATCTCTCGGATTGTATTTTTATTATATTTCTAAGCGATTTAAGCCCTCTGCCGGCCTCGTTAAGAAGAGCCGAGAAAATGCTATTTTTTACTATTTTATTATTTTCCGCGTATTACAGCACGGGATAACTATTTTCCGCTTAGCTAAGCGGGCCTAAAGGGGGGGGTATTAATTATACAAAGCGTATTATATAACGAGCCCCGCTAGACCTCGTATACCCTTATATATTATAAGCTAGGTAGCCTAGGGTAGGCTATCGGTATTAAGTGCGGTAATATTATAAGCTAATTAGTCGATCTAAAGCGTATATAAGTAAGTACCGAAGTATATTTAAAGTAAGTAAGCTAAAGGGTTATTATATAGAATCTTTTAGCGTAGATAGAAATTATAGGAAAAACTATAAGAAAAGCGTCTATAAGGAAAGAATCATAACTTTAAAGCGTTAGAAAAGGGATAAGTATACTATAAGTTAGTAAATCGGTACGTATATATAAATATAAATAAAAAATTATACGCCCGTAAGAAAACCTCCTATTATTAACCTTATATTATAACGGTAATTTTATTAGAAATTTTATTTCGACGCGCGCCTTAAGAGTTATTTTATTATTTTTACGAAGAGAGGATATCCGCGTTAAATAATATTCCTAGTAAGCCTTTTAGCGAAGTCGTTATTATAAACGAGGAGTTCTATTATCGCTATAAGGTTATGTTTAGAACGTTATCGGAGACGTTAAAGACCGCGATAAAAGCCCTCGCGATTTCGGTAAGTAATAGATAGAATAGAGTAAAATAGTTAATACTAAGAGAAAAAAGTATAAGGAATATTAGGTTACGTAGGGCGCCGCTTATAACGTTACCGTATATATGCCGAAAGAGCTAGATAAGCCGATTAAGTCTATCGTTACCCGCTTCCTTCGTTAGGATAATTTATTTAAGGCGATAATCTTTACGAGCCGCGCTTCCTAACTTAAGTACGCTTATAATAAGTGCGCCGATTCGTTAAAATAAAACCTCTATTTCGAGATTTATTTCCGTTATAAAGACTAGTTTAAGAGGAGGTATAATAATTACTAGGTAAGGGGGAAGTTATGCTATACCGGGTAGCGACTTATTACTAAGAGTCCCTTTAGCTATTTCGTATCCTTCTATAGCGACCGAATAATATATAGCGGGGCGCTTTATTAAGTAGTAAACTACTCGTAGCAAACTAATAAAAAAAGGATACGGCGGGCCGAGGCCGACGAAATAGAGGAGTATAATCGTAAGCGTACTAAGTATTAGCGGGTAAAGGGTAAGCGTGCTAAGCGTAAATACGCTAAGCGTAGCTAGGAAAAGGCTACTATAAAGAAGAAGAAAGGAGGAAATATCTATAACTTTATAGTAATTAATAATAGTCCTTTTTTAAAATAATATATAAACGTATGTAAACGTAGTAGGAAATAACGAAAAAAAGAAGAGGATAAAGGAAAGGAAAAGAAGAAAGAAAGAGTAATTTAATAAGGTAAGGGAAAGACCCTAACTAGTTATCGAAAAAGAAGAAAAGCCTTAGGGGGCAGGGCCTTTGTAAAGCTATTAGCGGGATTACGGGCAGGAGGAATCTAGCGAAGTTATAAGCGTTAATCTTATACTTTACGCCGTAACTAGTAATAATATATATTAATATATCGAAGTTTATATATAGCTCTAAGGAGGGTTCCGTAAGAAGCGTTATCGTGCGTTAGTTATCCCTAACACTAAGCCCCTAATACCCTATCTACTCCCTTTAACTATAAGATATAAAATCTATATATATATATATATATTATTATTACGAGCACTTAGACTAGGTCTAGTAGCTATTTAATAAATATATATAAATATATACCCTATTACCTATATATCTTAATTTGCGATAAACCTTATATATAATATATATATTTAGGGATAGCGCTGCTATAGAAAGAGGGTAATGCTACTTAAGGTAATAAAATAATTAAGGGGAAGGGGTTTAGGGGGTAGTTAAGGGCTAAGGTAGATAGTAATCTTCTTTATATAGCGGTATAAGAAGTCCCTATTAAATACGAAAAGAGGAGACTATTTAATAATATTAAGATTTTATATATTAGAGTTTTTACCGTAAATTATCTAAAGAGAAAGAACGGAGGAATCCGTATACTAGAGACTAATATCTATATCCGTAACCGAGGAAGAGGACTGCGCTAGCTTAGTCTCCTTCCCGTCCCTTCTTCCGATTAATTAGTCCGACCCGTTTTAACGGACCTATCGAAGCTATAGGAACTGCCGCGAGAAAAGGGGTTTTAACGGGGATAAATAGGCATACGCCGCGGCAGAAGAAAAAGAAGAAGAAAAAGGGAAAAAGAAGGGAAAAAAGGGTAATTCTAAGTAATTCCTAGTAATTTAGGGGGCGTAGATTTCACAAGGCTAAGGAAGGGATCCGTAGCAGGTAGCCCTACCTAGCTAGGTCCGAATACGCTTACAGCGACTAATTTTATATTAAAGGGCTTACGGCTACCCTAGTCCTTCTTCCTAGGAGAGGGAAAAAGGAAGCTTCTTATACGTATAAAATAACCCTTCCTAGGACCTCTAGATCTTTTAGCCCCCTCTAGCCTAGCGATACTAATTAATTAGATCTATTAGATTAGGCAGGTCGGTTTAAACGACCTTTTTAACGCCTGCGACCTTAACCTACTTTAGCGGCGGTAATAAGCACGCCTAAAAAAAAATAAGCGCCTACCTTAGCTAAGGAGCTATTAGGGGCTTATATAGAGTTTAATTAAATAGTCCCTTAACCGCTTCTCTTCCCCTAAGAGTTATCAAGTATTAGAATATAAAAGTAGTTAGGTTAAGATAGGGGCTATTACCGGGTATATAGTATAGGTTAGTTTTCCCTCGAAAAAGGACGAATTAAGCAAGTAATTAGCCCCTAACCTTATCTTTATAGCTATTATAAAAGTTATATATCGTAAGTTAAGTCTTAGAGAGGACTTAAGGTAAAAACTTTACTAAACGGAATTATAACTTTATTTTAAACTCTATACCTTTATACTATAAATTACTTATTTAAATACCTTTTCTAAAGTTCTTAGCACTTAATTAAATAATTTTTATTTTCCTTTCTCTTTCTTCTCTTATCTCTATATAGAAAACCGACTTTTTATTATTTTCCCTATAGAGAATTATAGTCCGGCTAGCCCCCCCCCCCCCCCCCCTACAGCTAGAGATCCCCCCTTATATTAAAGATAAATAAGATAGCAGATACGTTAGCTAAAGAGAGTTAATTTAGTAGGCCCTAAAAAGGGGGAGTAAAAGATAATATCTACGATAAGTCTAACCTAGCCTACGGGTGCTAATTTAAACCCTAATTAGGCTTGTCGGCGCCTACCTTTATAGGCCGCTACTAGTTAGTTAAGGATATTAGTCACCTAAGAAGTTACGCCCCTTAGGTATCTGCTACGCTTGCTTAAGATATCCTTCTCCCCCCGCTAAACTACCTATACGGCCCTAGCCCGGCCCGGCCGACCCGTACGGACTTATTAGTCTTACGTCCTTAAGACCGTCTTCTCTGCGAGGGCTATATATGTAGGCAGGGGTGCCCGTTACTCCCGCTAAAGGGTTTTCGGGATAATATTAGCAAGGATAGAAGGAAGGTAAAACGATATATCGCGCCGTAGCAAAGCCGTGAGAAAAATAAAAACGGCTATTCTTATTTAATCACGCGCTATAAGCAGTTTTAATAAGGTAAAAGGATAAACCCGGCGTATAAAAAAGATAAGAGAGAAATAAATAATTGCTAATAATTACTAGTAGTTCTAGGTAATTTAGGAAGATAAGGAGAAGAGGAAGGGATCCGTATCTCGAGTAGGTAGCCGACCTAGCTAGGCCCGGATACGCTTAAGGCGACTAACTTTATTTATATATCGAAGGGCTTACGGCTACCTTAGTGATTATTTATAAGGAAGGAAAAACGACCTTTACTATAACCTATAAACCTTTTAGCTAGTTTAGTTATCGGTAATAGTAGTAGTAGCAGCGCTAGTAGCGGCAGAGAGGTATCGTTATCGCGATTGTTAACGGCGATAATAGTAAGCGGCAGGTAGATATCGTAAGAATAGATATTATCAAGAGGAGTAGGTTAGCACTACGAGGCTATAGCCCCCCTATCTCGGTTACTAGATAAATAGCTATGCTACCTAACTATTAGAGATAACCTTAAGTACCTAGTTATTAAAATAAGTAAAATAAAGGAAACTTATATATAGGTAGTAAAGCTAGTTAATTATATAAAGTCTAAGAAAGCTCTAAGCCTCCTATCTAAGTTTAAGGTATAAGTATTACCTATATATAACTAATATAAGTTATATAACCTATCCCCGCTATTAAGTATATAGATACCTAGGTACTATTTACTAGTAATCCGGTTATCCTATTAGCTAGACTATCGGTAATAGGTGCGGTAATCTTATAAAATAATTAGTCGGTAGAGGTTATATATAAGGAGGTACTAAAGTATATTCTAAGTAAGTAATCTAGAAAGTTATTATATAAAATCTTTTAGCGTAGATAGGAAACCGTAGAAAAATATAGGGAAAGCGTTTAGAAGAAAAAAATCGTAACTTTAAAGGTTAGAAAAGGAATAAGAGCGTTATAAATCGGTAAATCGGCGCGTATAAATAAATAGAAATAAAAAATTCTGCCCGCGTAGGAAAACCCTCTATTATTAACTTTATCTATACCGTTATTTTTTTTTATTAAAAAATTTCTTGTTACCGCACGCCCGTCTTTCGTAGTTATTTCTAATTATCGGGAAAGAAAAATATATTATTATCTAATAATATTCTAGGAGAGCCCTTTAGGGAAGTTATAATTTCCGACGAAGAGTTTAGCCCCCGTTACTAGGTCGTATTAGGAATAGCTTCCGAAGCCTTAAAGACGGTAATAAAGGCGCTCGCAATTACGGTAAGTTTAAATAAGTAGAGTAGGACTATTAAGGCTAATAAAAAGTAAGCTAAGGAGTATAAGATTATATAAGGTGCTACCCGTAACGTTACGATTTTTATACTAAAAGAAGCGAATAAGCTTATAAAGTCTATTATCGCTTATTTCTTATATTAGGAATATCTATTTAAGGCGATAATTTTTATAAGCCGCGTACCCCGACTTAAGTATACCTATAATGAGTATACTAATATATCGAAAGATAAGCTCTT
Organism: Ophiocordyceps camponoti-saundersi (nom. inval.); assembly: GCA_003339415.1. Lineage (NCBI taxonomy): Eukaryota > Fungi > Ascomycota > Sordariomycetes > Hypocreales > Ophiocordycipitaceae > Ophiocordyceps > Ophiocordyceps camponoti-saundersi. Next base: position 14,933 of record PDHQ01000523.1, read on the forward strand.
TTTTAAGCTTTATTTCCGGTATAAAGATTAGTTTAGCGGGAAGTATAATAATTATTTTGTGCGAGGAAAGTCCTATAATATAGGATAGAGATTCTTCGCGGAAAGCCCTTCCGGTTATTTCGTATCTTTTAAGGGCGATCTAACAACGTATACCGGCGCCTTATATTAAGTTATCGACTATCCGTAGCAAATAGATAAGGAAAGAATACGGGCAGAGGCGGATAAAATAATAGAAGAGAACGATCGAGAGCGTACTAAGGCTTATAAATATACCGCGCGTAAAGGTGCTAGGCGTGGCTAAATAAAAGCTACGTATAGTAAGAAAGAAAAGGGGATAATCGTAAATATTTATAACTTTATAGTAATTTACGATAGTTCCCTTTAAATATAAAAAGTTATAAGATAAAGAAAAACGGCTTTTCTTATTCGATTATATTATAGAATAAGTTTTAGGGGAGTAAAAGAGAGACTTATAGCGTATAGGAAAAAAAAGAGAAAAAAAAAAAGATATTCTAAGTAGTATAGGGTAGGTTGTAGCGATTCGTAGTAATTAAGAAGGGCGAGGAAAATAAGAAGGGTTACGTATATAGGTAGTTTAGCGGCGGTAACGGACACGCCCGAAGATAAACATATATTAGCCTTAGCTAGGGAACTGTTAGTAGCTTATATAAGGTTTAGTTAAATTTTCCCTTTACTTTTATCTTCCCCTAAAAGCTTTTAAGGATTAGGCGTAAAAGGTGTTTAGAATAAAAAAGAGGCTATAACTAGGTATATAATATAGAATAGTTTCCCTCGAAAGAGGAAGGAATTAAGTAAGTAATTAGCCCTAAACCTTATCTTTACTACTATCTTAAAAGTCGTATATCGTAAGTTAGGTCTTAGAGAGGACTTATAGTAAAAACTCTACTAAATAGAATTATAACTTTATTTTAAACCTTATATTTTTTTACTATAAATTACTAATTTAAACACCTATTTTAAAGTCCTTAGCACCTAATTAAATAGTATTTATCCTTTTTCTTCCCTCTTCTCTTATCTTTATATATAAAACTAACTTCCTATTTTTTTTCCTAATAGAGAATTACTATCTAGCCCGCCCCCCCTATAGCTAGATATCCCCTTATATTAGTTAAAGACCCTTATTACCTAAGAAGTTACGCCCTTTAGGTATCTACTACGCTTGCTTAAAGTATCCCCCCCCCCCGCTAAAATAGGTAAATAAAGGCTATAGAAAGATAAGATTAAGCTTTAAAGTAGCAAAACGGTCGTACTTAATTTAACCTAGGAATAATAATCTATTTATAAAGGGGAAGGGGTCGTGCTAATTTATACTAGCGGTTATAAAAAATGCTACATTCCGTGATAGGGCGTTATATATGCCTAGAAGCTACTTTAATATATTTTTGCCGGGCATAACGAAGGAAAATCTAACGAACTTAGATACCTACTATAAAAATATAAATACTTCTTAAAAAAGGTAGGAAAAGCTTAAGGGATAAATTTCTTTCGATATTATCCTAACTTAGGTAGCCCTATTTAGAAAATATATAAAGTAAAGTAAAACTCTCCCTTATATATACTTAGGCTAGAAGGGTTTATATAAGGCGCTACGCGAAAGAAGACGGAATACTCTCCCTTATATATATATATATATATATATATACTTTTAGAAGCACGAAAGGGTTCTTATTAATACGTATTTCTTAGCATATTTTTTTGCTTTTATATACCTTTAGAAAGCGTAGGCGGGTCTCTCCTAATTTTCACTAAATATAAAAAAAAACTAAAAAAACCGGCCCTCTTTACTACGCCTTTATCGAGACGAAAAAGACTCTCCCGTATACGTTAAAAAGGACGAATCGGCCTACTTAACGCTATAGAAATTCTCTTTTCTATATTCCTAAGATAAAACGGAAAGGCTCTTTTAGTAAGCTTTATCTATATATATATATATAAACGAAATACCTCTTCTATATACCTTTAAACGCGGGAATTTGCTCCCTTTAGCACCCTAATCTAACGGAATATAAATTCGAAACTAAAACGCACGAAATAGCTCTCTACTATATAGCTTTAAGCGCTATCTTCTAAAGGCTATAGAAGTATAGAAGGCTACCCCTAAGGCCGCGGAAATACTCTATCCCGCACGCTTTTAAATATATAAAAAGGCTCTCTTAGGGCATATTTAAATATACGAAAACGCTATTTTATTTTCGTATACGTTTAAATATATAGAATAGTAGTATTTTCGCGTACTCGGTCGTACCGAATAGCTACCTTTAAGACGCCTTAAAGGGGCAGAAAAGGCTCGCTTTTGCACGAGATAGAAATATATATAAAGTTATCCTTTAGCACCTTATTAAAGTATTAAAAGAGATACTTAAGGTAAGTATACAAAACGGCTCTCTTTATATTATATTCTAAGGCGGGGACCGTTACTCTTTTATATAAATTTATATATATTAAATTAATTATTCTCTATAGCTTTAGGAGGATTTATATAACGTCTCTCGCAGATGCTTACGAATATACGAAGGCGCTCTTATCTATATACCTTTAAATAAGCAAAAAATACCTTCTTTCTTTTACCTAATACCGAGCTATAAAAAGGGAGCTTATAATATTTAAGAATATATACGAAATACGAAATATCTATCTTAGCACGTTTTTTTACCGACGAAGTAAGGTTTCGTTACGTTAACCCTTCGGACTACGAGGGGTCCTATTTAGTATATATTTCACGATATAGAATAGAGTATTCTAAGGCACGAAGACGCTATTTTATTATTAAATTATTTACTATTTAGCTTTAGTTCCTCCTACCGAAATAGTCGGTTAATACGGCGTTTAATTATGTTTCCTTTTAACCCCCCCCC
>PDHQ01000524.1:0-17784 GCA_003339415.1 Ophiocordyceps camponoti-saundersi (nom. inval.)
CACTTCTTTTATAATTTTCTATTTTCGGTAAAATAGTTCCCTCCTTCTTTTCCCTTATTCCTCTTATCTTTATATAGAAATCCGACTTCTTATCGCTTTCTCTATAAAGAATTACTATCTAACTTATCCCTAAAAAGCTAGAGATTACCCCTTATATTATCTAAAAGCTATAGTTAAATAAGAAGTTACGCCCCTAAGGTATCTACTATACTCGCTAGGGGTATCCTTCTTCCCGCGCCAAACTATAATATCGGATTCCGGGATTACTATAGTATTATCTTAGGTTAGTTATTATAAGCCGATATATATATATATATATATATATTAGAGTTTAGTTTATTATAAAGGAGAAAAGGAGTAAGCGCGTTAGTAAAGGAAGAATATATAGGGAGCAAGCGCAGAGTTATATAAGGGGGGGGGGGTTCTTAGATAACGGTAGTTTTTAGAGATAAGAGTAAGGCTCTAGCTATAGTCGATTTTGCGAGGCAGAAGTTGTCTAGTAGAGGGCAGTTCGACGGCGGTAATAGTAATACCTAAGGAAGGCAGGCGCTATACGAATATAAAATGCTAATAGAGGCTTACGCTAAGATAGATTAAATAGTCGTCGGTACTTTTTTGTCTCCTAATACCCTATATAGATAAGGGTGATAAAAGGCGCCTAAGATAGGATAGCGGTTATTATAAAGTATATAGTGCTATTTAGTTTCCCTTAAGAAAGGAAGAATTAGGCTAGTTATTAGCCCTAAAGCTTATCTTTATAGTATTCCTAAAAGTCGTATATTATAAGTCGAGTGTTAGAGAGGGCTTATAGGTAAAACTTTACTAAACGGAATTAGAGATTTACTTCGAACCTTAGACTTTTATATAGCGAGTAAGTAAGTTAACCGTTATTATAAAGTTTTAAAAGTTCGGTTAGATAGTTCCTATACCTTTATCTCTCCCCTTCCTATCTTTATATAGAAAATAAATATATTATCGCTTTTATAATAGAGGATACCGATAGAGCTTATTACCGTATACGGTATAGCTATATATCCTAACGTGTATAAGTTAAAGATAACGGTTACGTAAAGGAGTATATAGATATCGTAGGTATTTACTATAGAGTAAACTCGACTATGCAGTTCTTGTTCCGTGGCTAGAGTATATTTATAACTACTATTAAAATATATAGCCTTTAAGCTAGTAATAAAAGAATTTTATACTATTACTTAGAAGTGATAATTATTACTATTTATATAAAAATATTATATTAATTATTAATATATTAACTATTAATATTTTTATCGTTAATATTTTTATTATTAGTATATTCTTTTCGTAGTTTATTAGTAGATATTTTATTAATATCTAGTTACTTATTATAAGCGACTAAGGTTATAGAACGTCGCGCAAACGCCGTAGTAATTAAGTCTTAGTTAGGACCTAGATCCTTAGGGGGTAAGCTAGTTTTCTTCCTCTTATCGATTTCTACGGCTTTAATAGTAAGCTTCTTCATGCGGGTAATCCGAGCACGGGCTTTCGTCTTCTCTTTCTAGGAATCTTCTAATTCTTCTCGATCTATTTGCCGTTACTTTGCCCTTTTAGCATAGAAATTTCTCGGTATTATATTCTTTGCTTTATAAACCTGGCGGGCTTTTCGTAATATTATAGGTAGGTATGATAGCTCGCTTAATATAGAGCGTCGTTTAGGCGAAAGAAAGATAAATTAGCGTTAGTCTTTTAGTATTTTTATAATAAGGGGAGGTATAGGAATAGAGGATATATCAGGTAGCGAGTATATATAAGTTACGGGGTGATATTATATATATATAGGTATCTATCGTAGTAAGATATTTTATAAGAAAGTATATTAGGGTCTACGCGTGAAATTATATTAGGGTAATAAAAATAAATATTATTTATTATTAAGATTATAATTATAATACGAGGATAATAATAGAGAGGCGAAATATAGAAGGGAGAACGAAGGAACGTACTAGAAGGAAAACGAAAGTAAAAGGGAATACGTGATAAGGTAGGGGCAGTATAAAGTATTAAGATTGCTATATAGAGTTTTATCTAGTTGGAATACGGGTTTATAACTAGCTTTTATATATATAGTAATTAGAGAGAGAATTAGTAATATTATAAGTAGGGAAGATTATAAGTTATACTATAACTAGGGAAAACTATAAGTTACACTATAAGTAGGAAAGATTAGGATATAACTTATAAATTTATAATAGAATAAAAAGAGAGATAGGTAGTAAGGCGAGCGTATATAGGGTATGCTAAGGAAGAGAGATAGCGATATTAAGAAGAAATAATAAGTATAAGAGTGCGTAGGTGTAGATTATAAAGGATACCTTTAAGGATTATATTAATAACACCGATAGACTATAGTTAAGGAGTTATTAGGTATTTTATAGCGACGGTAGCAGAGATCCCTAAAGGGGAAACCGTGTCAGCCTTACGTAGGGAGCTATCAGAGGCTTATATAAAATTTAATTAAATAGTCTCTTAACCTTTTTTTTTATTCCGAGAGATCTAAGTATTAGGATATAAAGGGCGGTTAAGAGAGGATAAGGACTATAACTAAGTATAAAGCGCAGATTAGTTTCCCTCGGGCCAAGAGAGAGGAAGGAATTAACGAAGAATTAGCCCTTAACCTTATCTTAATAGCTATTAAAAAAGTCGTTAATCGCAAGTCGTGTCTTAGAGAGGAGTTATGATAAAACTCTACTAAATAGAATTATAGCTTTTTTTTAAATATTATACTTTTAGACGATAAATTGCTAATTAAAACTCTATTCTTAAAGTTTTAAACACTTTATTAAATAGTTCTCTCTTCTTTTTTCTTATTTCTTTTATCTTTATGTGGAAAATCGCCTTCCTATTATTTTCCTAATAGAGAATTTCGATCTAGCTTATCCCCCTATAGCTAGAGATCCCCCTTATGCTAGTTGAAGACCACCCTCCCAGCTAGGGAGGAATTTAACGCCGAAATAAATAAGAATCAGGTTTTAAGCACTAGAACCCTTAATTAAATAGTTTTAAGGAGTTATATATCTCCTAGCAACCGAACTAATAAAGCAGTTATTAGGGACGGTCTCCTCGATACTTAGACTAAGCTAAAAAAACCACCCTTAAGGTTTAGCTCCCCTAGATTACTAAAGCAGAGAAAGCCCTTTATATTAGAGCCGTCCTATAGTTATTATATAAGCTTTAAATACCCGTAACCTTTCTTACTTAATATCTACGGGGAGGAAGGGGAAGGTATTTTAGTCTAGATAGTATACTTAAACGAAGGTACGATAACTTTTCTTTATTTTAACTTCTCTACCGGACCCTTATACTTATAATAAATTGCTTCACTCTAATTCTAGGACCTTTCGAGCCCGCTCCTTAATATTAGGCCACTTATTGCCCTCTCTAGGCTCCAGACCGTCGTTAAGGAACGGATTCGGTATATCCTTAATCAAGCGAGGCGCAACTTAAGGATTCAGATAGTCCTCGTATGCGACGGAGTTAGTAAAAATATCCTAGCTACCGATAAAGTAACCTGCCATCTGCAAGGCCTCACTAATCTCTGCCCTATAAGCGTACTCGGAGTGCCGACGCCAATTATAGGTAGCCGCCCTAGTCCTATTCTAAATATAATTAAAATAACTATAACCCCCTTAGCCGTATATCGAAACGCACTTATAAAATAGCGTTAATATATGTTCCCCGTAGCAAGTAACGGTCGTCGTCTATAATCGCAGGTAATAGGCATATAACCTCGGGTTACGTTAACTAAAGATCGAGATAAGAAGAGCCTTATAGTATTCAGGGCGTTTCCCTTAGATTAAATAGTTAAAGAAAGAGCCCTCCGGGTGCGCGATCTCAGTCGGGATATAAGTAACTCGGGGTTCCCCTAGCGTCTTCTCCTAGTACTCTCTCTCTCTAGCCTTAATAAAGTGATAAAGAAAGAACTTAAGAGGAGACGTGGTACCTATTTCTATCTTAATAAAAGCCGGGGCTTCCTAAGGAACCTTCTCGCGGAAAGCTATCTTAATAAATATAGGAACGCTAAAGTGCCCGACGTTAACGCCTCCCTTATGCTAAATCTTAAGGTAGGCGTAAATCTAGGCAGAGAAAATTAGTCTCGATATCCGGAACTATTTAATTAAAATACTTACGCGTATATATTTAGGGTAAGGAAGAGTCTTTAGCGCTATGCGGCCTTGCTAGCCTAGGCTCGATAGGACGCTTATATCTTCGGTATCTAACTTACGTAAGATAAGGTTATAAACGTTAGGGAGACGTTTCTTTTTCTCCTCGATTATCTCCTTTTCCGTTAACTTAGGCGCTATCGCGATTAAAGATTCTTATTGCTATTAACGCGTCTAGGTTAAGCAGGCAAAGAAAGAAAAAAAAGAGAGGGAGAGGACGAGGGCGATATAAATAGCGAGCTAATAACTATTTATTCCTAATTAGGAAGGAGCCCTCCCCGCTCTTCCCTTCGCGATATCGCAGTACTAACCGAAGTATAGAGTAGCAAGCCTAAGAACTAAGGCAGCGAATAATAATAAAATAAGGCGACGCGTTTTTCCTCTTTTCCCACGCGTACCCTCTTTTTCCTTTAAACTAACTATTTATTTAATAACTAAGCTATACTTAGCGCACTATTATTATAACTAAAATATATTATAGATTTAGCAGACCTAGATTATAAGCTTGGCAAGGAAGTAGACTTTAAACTGGAAAGGCTATTTTTTAGCGAACGAAATAATAAGTTTGCTACTACGGCGATACTTTATAGTAGAGTAACGATAGGGCCTACGTCGCCTAATCTCCCTTTCTCGGCGGTAACTCCCGAGCTCGCGCGAACCCTCGAGTGCAAATAGCCCCCTTAGTTTGCAGGACGAATAGTTTAGCCGAAGGAACGCGTTAAGCTTTTTATAGATACGATTAAATACTTATATATATTTCGAGCTAGCGAGGAGATTGCTAACGTTATCCCGTTTAATAATATCTAAGACTAGAGCAACTATATAGATAATATAGGGCGTTTTATTTTTAGAGTAGAGAGATAACTATAGGCAACTAGCTTTAAGCTAGGAGCTATAATAAAAATCTTAAATAGGGGAATCTAGGATAAAGTGCACCTATTTACGATTCCTATAGTAATTACGATACCTACTACCGCAAACGAGACCACTAACGTGCCGTTTAAGAAGAAAATCTATTATATCGTGCCTAGGTTTAACCTTAAGTAGGAAGCAAATAGTTGCCCCCTTCTAGGTAGTATAGTTAATTTTAGAGCGGATAGGACCGATATTAGGTATTATTAGGGCAGCTTCTTTTAGGATTAGTAAGCCCGAGTACTCTATTTTTTCGACTCGATAGAGCCGGGGCGAGTGCCTTAATCGAAAAGGGTGATAGCCGCATGGAGAGATATCTTAAGCGAGTTTTAGGGAGACTGCCCTTTTAATTTTATCGTTATTCCTAGGACGCGATAGAAAGGAGAGTACGAATGCGGATACCTGGCCCTTTCTATACTGCAATACTAGGCCCGTAGCTTTATCGGTCTTAAACTCAACGTATATATTAATAGCTTATCGAATAAGCGAGGATTAAGCGTTAAATAGTTTAGAGAAGATCTCGAGACCCCCCCGGATTCCCGTATTCTCTTACGAGACTAGGCTATACGAACCGAGGATAGCGACGGCAATGACTACGACGAATTAATCGCTCGGATAACTAGCAACTTATATGCTATTAGGGCGAATAAACTAGGTATCCGAAAGTCGGAATAGTTTAACTTCTTAGGAAATAGTTATAGATTTAAACTAAGGAACTAGGAGGGCGGCGAAGATCTCTTAATAAAGCTAGAAGTAAGCTTAACGACGCTTAGGGGCCTATGCCCCGAGGCCACCGTCCCCTACTACCGGATCCTTAAAAGATACCGAACTATCACGCCTAAGACCCTTACTAATAACTCTATAATAAAGAGCCATATTATAGTGCTATACTTAGGCGCTACTAGAGTTAGAAGATAGCCTTAGGGAGATCGGGAAGAACTGCAAGGGATCGATATTAACGACTTTAATAGGGGCGAAGGGGCCGGGGATAATAAGGCTCTAGACGAGGAAGAGGTTAGGGAGAAAAACGACGAGGACCTTCCCGAGGATAAGACTATAAAAGGCCCGACTAATAATTAAATAGTTCCGATATCTAGCCTTTTATCTTCTCTTAGATCTAAAGACCCCCTAACTCTAGAAGGAGTTAGACGAGAGACGAGCGCTATAAAGAATACGAGGAAGGAAGATAAGGCGACTAAGGCGCCTAATAACGCTATAACTAGAGAGGAAACGACTAGGATAAAGAAAATAATCCCTTAGGAATTAACGGGCATATTATAGCCTAAGAAACTCACTGCGGGGAAGAAAATACCTGCAGGATTAAACCCGGCCCCGATATAGCCGGCTTTCTCTCCAAGGCGCAGCATAAGGACGAAGAAGTTAACGAAGCGCGACTATTTAATTAAGAACCCTGCGTTACAGAAGATAGCCCCTAAAAGAAAAGGGGAGGAAAAAGACATAGGAACGCTAAAATTAATACGCTTTACTTATTTTACCTTAGGCAAGAACCCTATAGTTTAGCCTAGCGAAGGACTTATAGCTGTAAGTATAGGCCGAGAACTAATTAACCTAGACCCGCTTAGCTTTAGGGTTAGAGGGGTTAAGCGTTATAAGAATTATATAACTTGGACTAAGAGTTGCGGACGTGTACGATAAGGAAGGCATATCGCACTTAATATGGCCGGATCTATTATAATATATACCGGACGCGCACTTATTAGAGACTAGCTTTAAGAACCGAAGATAATCCTAATAATCCCGAAGACTAGTTCTTTTATTAGCTTGCAGCCCCCGGGGCTTATATACCCTAGTATATAAGCCGAGATCGATAAGGCTATCGATAACTATTTAATTAAGTAACGACGGGAGCGAGAGAAGGGACCTGAGAGAGATATACTACTAGCGGGCGGTCGGCGCGAACGCTAGAGTCGACGGATCTAAGGGTTAGACCCTAAGGAGAAGTAACTAGAGTTTCCTTTATTATTTCCTTTACGAAGAGTCCTTTCCGCCTTTATTTTATCGCGCTTGCACGTACCTTATTTAAGTTATAAGAAAAAGTCAGTTATTACCGAGAAAAAGGGCTAATTACTTATTATTGCGGCACGCGCTTAGGGAGGAGTTTAGCGGCGGAGATAGGGACGCCGAAAGAAATACAAGCGCCCACCTTAGCTAGGGAATTATTAGGGACTTATGAAAAGTTTAATCAAATAGTTCCTAAACCCTTTCTTCTTTTCCTAAGAGCTGCCGAGGGTTAATATACGAGGGTAGTTAAGCTAAGATAGGGGCTATTACTAGGTATATAGCATAGATTAGTTTCCCTCGAAAGAGGACGAATTAAGCAAGTAATTAGCCCTTAACCTTATCTTTAAAGCTATAATAAAAGTTATATATCGTAAGTCAAGTCTTAGAGAGGACTTATAGCAAAAACTCTACTAAACGGAATTATAACTTTATTTTAAACTTTACACTTTTATACTATAAATTGCTAATTTAAATACCCTTTTCGAAGTTTTTAGTATCTGATTAAATAGTTTCCACCTTTGTGTTACTTCTTTCTCTTATCTTTGTGTGGAGAACCGACTCCTTATTATTTTCCCTATAGAGAATTACTATGCGGCTCTTCCCCCTATAGCTAGAGATCCCCCCTTGTGTTAGTTAAAGATTTCAGTTACGTAAGAAGTTACGCCCCTTAGGTATCTGCTGCGCTTACTTAGGGTATCCTTCTTCCCCTGCTAAAGTATTATGCTAATAACTAGTTCGTTAGCTCCGATCTCGCTAAGATACTTACCTTAAGATATTTTATTAGTTAATAGAAGATCTGATTTAAATAGAGAGGTTTATTCCTTCTAAAAGGAGGCGATTATAGTAGCGAAGTCGAGGCTCGAAACGAAAGCTAAGGCGGAGGCTAATAATAAAACGGCCCGAAAAGCTAAGGGCTAATTCTGCTTTCGCTATAAGGATAGAGAGTTAGGGGGGGGGGTTTATATAAGTATCGCTTTTAACCTAACCCCTAGGGGATAAGGAGTGCAGTGAACGGGTTTATCCCGGAGAGGATAAGAGTAATTAGGGAGTTTATCTCTTAGGGAATAAAAATAGTAGTAAATAGGTTTATAGCTTAGGGAATAAGAAAAGGAGTGGGTAGGTTTATAAGTAAACGGGTTTATCCGATAGGGGATAGGAAGAGGAGTGAACGGGTTTATAAGTGAAAGGGTTTATCTCTTAGGGAATAAGAATAGAGTGAATAAGTTTATCCTTTTAGGGATAAGAAGAGTAGTAAATAAGAACGAGTTTATGCCTAGGAGAAAGAAAAGCAGTTAGCGAGTTTAACCCTAGGGGAGAAGAAGGGCAGTTACCTAGCTTATCCTATAGTTTATAAGAGGAGTAGTTAACGGGTTTCTATAACCTTAGTATTAGTACTAAATGCCGGCGTAGTATTTAGCTAGATCTTAGAGATATAGAAGTATTACTCGAGTAAATTTCCTATAAGGTTAAACGCTATAATAAGTAAGACTATACGCCTAATAGCCTGCAGTAGAAAATTAGGTTATAGTGCATTTTATAAAGATATTTTGTAGATAGAATCTAACGATAAGAACTTATAATAGTATTATAAGATTTAAGGAGTTACTTTAGAGCTATCCGAGTGATAAGTTTATAAATAAGCTTCCTAGCATAACTATAGATCTTTCGAGAAGGAGCTACAGAATAATTTAGGATTTCTCTTACTATAGAAGTGGTCGGGCTAAAGAGTGATTATGGACGAAGCCTACTATTAAGGATAAACCTGGCAGGCACTCACGTGACCAAGCTAGTTTAGCGGGGTTAAAAGGACACTCCCGAAGAAAGGAAAAAGAAGAAGAAAAAGGGAAAAAGGGATAAAGGGGTAATTCCGTATAATTCCTAGAAATTTAAAAGACGTAGAATTGAAGGGGCTAAGGGAGGAAGGAATCCGTAGCAGGTAGCCTTACCTTGCTAGGTCCGAATGCGCTCACGGCGACTAACTTTGTATAGAAGGGCTCACGGCTGCCTTAGGTCTTCTTGCTAAGGGTGGGAAATCGACCCCTTCTTATAAGTATAAATCTGACCCTTCCTAGGTCCTTTAGCCCCCTCTAGCCAAGCGAATACTAATTGATTAGATCTATTAAATTAGGTAGGTAAGATTAAACGACCTTTCTAGACCCTGCAGTCCTGACCGGCCCGTACGACCCGGCAGGTCCCTGCAGGCCTATACGGACCGGATAGTCCTATATACTTCCTTGAGACGGTCTTCTCTGCGAGGGCTGTGTGTGTGTGTGGGCAGGAGTGCCCGTTGCTCCCGCGAAACTAGGAGGCCTCTTCTTCTTTATCCCCATAGCTCGGCAGCTAAGTTAGCTTCTTTATTATCACAGGTATAAAATTATTATACTTATTCGTTACCTTCTATAGTGATAGCGCTCTAGTAAGCGCGATTATACCGACGAGATTAAAGATATATCTATTAGACGGGCTATCCGATACTAGTATCGAGGGATCCTAAAAAGGAGTGTACTTATTATCGCGATGCCCTCTCGTATGCGACGTACGAAGAGGGTAGATATCTAAAGACTAAATACCTATTCGAACGTATAAAGCAATAAATAAGGAATATGAAAGGTAGAGTAGGGAGTCATAAGATAAGAAGGATCTCGTATAAAGGGTCCTTATAACTCGGGCAAGCCGTATATATATTAGGACGAGGCTATAGGGGCAGCACGAGGCTACGAGGCATCGTAAGATTCCTTAATAATATTAAGTCTAAGTAAGTAAAATGCTTCTTAGCCGAGGATAATAGTAACTAATCGATATCTTTCTAATAGCTAAGAAAGAATATTGCCTGCTGCGGAGCAAATATAACGGGCATTAACTAAGAGATCGTTAGCAAACTCGGCTTTAGGTTCGTCATCTAGTTAGCTAATCACGCTAAGAGAAACGAGATATACTGATAAATCGTCCTTAGAGCTGTTCCCGTATATTCAGTTTATCGGCTACCCTATATCGAACTGTAGCAGAACTTTTAAGAAGACATATTAACGAAGGCAAGAATAACTAGTAGTTCGGGCCTATAACTAGTAGCGTTAAAGAATGCGGCAAGGTAGTCGATAGTACGATTATAGTAAAAACGCTAGATTTTATTTACTTTGAGGCAACTGCCGATAAGCTGTTCGGGGAAATAGGGAAGGATAGTAAAGGCGTTATTATAGCGCGGAAGTATCTAGTATTATACGGCCTACCCTATAGGCCTCCCTCTTAGTTAGTTAGCGCTGCTAGCCCTACTTCCTAGGGCCCTGGCCTTGCCACACAGACCTAGCAGAATCATAGTTATTATATTAGGAATATCACCACATTTATCGAGGCTGCCTTTCGCTATATAAGATATAGGAATAGCTTTTTTAGTACCAAGCGCCAAGTATCCTAGATTTCCTCTGGTGCCGAGCACGAAAATGACGGCCGCTATAACTATAATTTTTACTTAACTAGCTCGAGGAATGCCCGGAGAGAAGTTTATCGATTAGTAGTTAGTACCTTAAAGGCTTAGACTAAAAGAGAAATAAACTGCTAAGCATAAGAAGAGCGGGCTAATATATATAGTTAATCTTACGAGTAGTATATATAAGATATACTATATTATACTAGTGGCCTATATAAGTATCTAGGCATATGTATATATGTAGACTATTTATTAGAGAGGAAAAACTATAGGGCCTGGGGGAAGACCTCTTACTTAATAAGGTCGGCTAGCTTGCAGGCCCAATTCGTTGCGTTAGAGAGCTTATTTATTATAGGTTATCTATCCGAAGTTACGCCGGTCTTAAGTAGGGGATAACTATACTTCCTTAGTTCCTATTACACGTAGATATTGTCTAAGTTCTAGGTAGTTACGGTACGTATGTCGGCAAATACTATGGCGAAGATCTTAAGTTATATTATAGGGGCCTACCCTATAGACCTCCCTCTTAGTTAGTCAGCGCTGCCGACCCTACTTCTTAGGGCATAGCCTTGCAAAATAGACCTAGCAGAATTATTATTATAGTTATAAGTATTAGGAATTTTAATACCTTTATTAGTGCTACTATTAACCTTATAATAAGTTACTTTTATAAGAATACTCTATTGCCGTTTTAGTTAGTCCCTAGCCCCGTGGCTACGAGGGTAGTATTAGAAAGGAAGAACCGACTCTAATTTATACGACTATAAGTAGGTAGGATATAATTAAGGGGGTTATTAAACGCAGAAGGAAAACTCTAATACGAAGATATATATATTCGTTTAGATTCCCTAGCAACGATAGAATACTCCTACTTAGCATATCGCTAGCTTAGAAGCTAGCATCTTTATTCTTAAGAGCCTTTCTCTAAGGACCGCTATTTTTATATATATATATATATTATATATATAAGGAAGGCCTCCGAGCCTAAAGGTCGGAGGTTAAGCTCTCTATATTTATAGTTTATATAAATATATATATAATATACCTACCTACGTTCTAACTCTTAGATATATAAATTAATTACTCGGTTTATTCTTTATTTAACGTAATATTCCGATTCCGTTAGAATCCGTCTAAGATTATAACCTTAGTAAGAGGTAGCCTATAGTTACTACCTATAGACGGCCCTAAGACGGGTGCCGAGTCCCTTTATAATAGACTTACTTATATATATATTTCCCCCGTCTTGCCTAACCGGAGCTCGGGCGAGTATGACTCTAGCCGAGGAAAGGATCGAGCGGGGTTATAACTTCTACCAGGGTTATCCCGGGGTTATACTATAAATAGCCGAGCGACTAGCTCGCTTATTAAAGGCGAATATCTTACGAGTAGTATTTACCGAATTTATTAACTCGATCCCTTAGGTGCTAGGATATATATTATAGAAGGCGAACATATCTTTCTACTATTATTTACGCGTAATAATATAAACTTAGACGAACGAGGCGATTAGCGACTTTACTAAAGACGAAACTAAGGAGGAACTAGTACGTGCGTACGTAAGAGAAAGAGATATTTAGATATCCCTAATAGCTAATTAGTTAGCAAATCGCAGGTATAGCCGCAGGCCACGTAACTATAAACACGTAACGTATATATAAGATATATATCTTAGCTTACCTACTTACTTATATAGGGCTATCTCTAAAGAATATATTATTTATTACTATACTTATCGTGCCTCCTATAGCAGGTCTCTACGATAAGAACCGGCGGAGAAGGTCTAAACCTTACGTTAGCGAATCGTATTATTATTATAAACTTATAGTGGAAAATAATAAAGGAGAAGTAAGCGAAATATCGTAGCTATAGCGTATAGCGTTTCGGGCAGAGGAAAGAGACGCGTATAGCGTTTCGGAAAGATAAAAGAGACGCGTATAGTATTTCGGGCAGACGAAAGAGACGCGTGCAGCGTTTCGGATAGA
Organism: Ophiocordyceps camponoti-saundersi (nom. inval.); assembly: GCA_003339415.1. Lineage (NCBI taxonomy): Eukaryota > Fungi > Ascomycota > Sordariomycetes > Hypocreales > Ophiocordycipitaceae > Ophiocordyceps > Ophiocordyceps camponoti-saundersi. The sequence goes on from PDHQ01000524.1 coordinate 12,540, forward strand.
CGAAAGAGACGCGTGTAGTATTTCGGATAGACGAAAAAGAAGCGTGCAGCGTTTTAGGCAGACTAAAGAGACGCGTCTCGTCCGTATCTTAGTCTAAGGAGCGGAAATCGAGTCCTATATTTCGTCGACGTAGGTGCGAAAAGATAAGGAGATTAACTATACCGTATAGGACGATAACTATATACCGGAGACGATAAGTATTTATCCCCTAGGGGATAAGAAGAGGAGTTAACGGGTTTATCCCTTAGGGATAAGAAGGGTAGCGTATAGCGCTTCGGGTAGATAAAAGAGACGCGTCTTGTCCGTATTTTAGTCCGAGAAGCGGAAGTCGAGTCCTATATTTCGTCGACGTAAGTGCGAAAAAATAAGGAGATTAACTATACCGTATAGGACGACGACGATATACCTAAGATAATAGGTATTTATCCCCTAGGGGATAAGGAGAGCAGTTAACGGGTTTATCCCTTAGGGGATAAGAAGAGTAGTTAATAAGTTTATCCCCTAGGGGATAAGAAAAGTAGTTAATAAGTTTATCCCCTAGGGGATAAGAAGAGTAGTTAATAAGTTTATCTTCTAGGGGATAAGAAAAGCAGTTAACGGGTTTATCCCTTAGGAGATAAGAAAAATAGTTAACGGGTTAGTCCCGTGGAAGATAATTAGAGAGAAGCAAGCTAACTATCGTATGCAGCGCTTCGGGCAGACTAAAGAGACGCGTCTCGTCCGTATTTTAGTCCGAGGAGCGGGAGTCGAGTCCTATATTTTATCGATATAGGTGCGAAAGGATAAGGAGATTAACTATGCCGTATAGGATAACGACGATATACCTAAGATAATAAGTATTTATCCCTTAGGGGATAAGGAGAGTAGTTAACGGGTTTATCCCTTAGGGGATAAGAAGAGTAGTTAATAAGTTTATCCCTTAGGGGATAAGAAGAGCAGTTAATAAGTTTATCCCTTAGGGGATAAGAAGAGGAGTTAACAAGTTTGTCCCTTAGGGGATAAGAAGAGCAGTTAATAAGTTTATCCCTTAGGGGATAAGAAAGGTAGTTAATAGGTTAGTCCCGTAGAAGATAATTAGAGAGAAGTAAGCTAACTATCGCGTATAGCACTTCGGGTAGACTAAAGAGACGCGTCTTATCCGTATCTTAGTCCGAGGAGCGGGAGTCGAGTCCTATATTTCGTCGACGTAGGTACGAAAAGATAAGGAGATTAACTATGCCGTGCAGGATAATAACGATATACCCGAGACGATAGGTATTTATCCCCTAGGGGATAAGGAGAGTAGTTAATAAGTTTATCCCCTAGGGGATAAGAAGAGCAGTTAACGGGTTAGTCCCGTAAAAGATAACTAGAGAGAAGTAAGCTAACTATCGCGTGCAGCGCTTCGGGCAGACTAAAGAGACGCGTCTTATCTATATCTTAGTCTAAAGAGCGGGAGTTAAGTCCTATATTTCGTCGACGTAGGTGCGAAAGGGCAAGGAGATTAACTATACCGTGCAGGACGACGACGATATACCCGAGACGATAGGTATTTATCCCCTAAGGGATAAGGAGAGTAGTTAACGGGTTTATCCCTTAGGGGACAAGAAAAGCAGTTAATAAGTTTATCCCCTAGGGGATAAGGAGAGCAGTTAACGGGTTTATCCTCTAGGGGATAAGAAAAGCAGCTAACAGGTTTATCCCTTAGGGGATAAGAAAGGCAGTTAACAGGTTAGTCCCGTAGAAGATAACTAAAGAGAAGTAAGCTAACTATCGCGTGCAGCGCTTCGGGCAGACTAAAAAGACGCGTTTTGTCCGTATCTTAGTCTAAGGAGCGGAAGTTAAGTCTTATATTTCGTCGACGTAGGTGCGAAAGGATAAGGAGATTAACTATACCGTGTAGGATAACGACGATATACCCGAGACGATAGGTGTTTATCCCCTAGGGGATAAGGAGAGCAGTTAACGGGTTTATCCCCTAGGGGATAAGAAAAGTAGCTAATAGGTTTATCCCTTAGGGGATAAGAAAGGCAGTTAACGGGTTAGTCCCGTAGAAGATAACTAGAGAGAAGTAAGCTAACTATCGCGTGCAGCGCTTCGGGCAGACTAAAGAGACGTATCTCGTCCGTATCTTAGTTCGAGGAGCGGGAGTCGAGTCCTATATTTCGTCGACGTAAGTGCGAAAGGATAAGGAGATTAACTATGCCGTGCAGGATAACGACGATATACCCGAGATAATAGGTATTTATCCCCTAGGGGATAAGGAGAGCAGTTAACGGGTTTATCCCTTAAGGGATAAGAAGAGCAGTTAATAAGTTTATCCCCTAGGGGATAAGAAGAGCAGTTAATAAGTTTATCCCCTAGGGGATAAAAAGAGCAGTTAATAAGTTTATCCTTTAGGGGAGAAGAAGAGCAGTTAACAGGTTTATCCCTTAGGGGATAAGAAAGGCAGTTAACGGGTTAGTCCCGTGGAAGATAACTAGAGAGAAGTAAGCTAACTATCGCGTGCAGCGCTTCGGGCAGACTAAAGAGACGCGTCTCGTCCGCATCTTAGTCCGAGGAGCGGGAGTCGAGTCCTATATTTCGTCGACGCAGGTGCGAAAAGATAAGGAGATTAACTATACCGTATAGGACGACGACGATATACCCGAGACGATAGGTATTTATCCCCTAAGGGATAAGGAGAGCAGTTAACGGGTTTATCCCTTAGGGGATAAGAAGAGCAGTTAATAAGTTTATCCTCTAGGGGATAAGAAGAGTAGTTAATAAGTTTATCCCTTAGGGGATAAGAAGAGCAGTTAACGGGTTTATCCCTTAGGGGATAAGAAGAGCAGTTAACGGGTTTATCCCTTAGGGGATAAGAAGAGCAGTTAACGGGTTTATCCCCTAGGGGATAAGAAGAGCAGTTAACAAGTTTGTCCCCTAGGGGATAAGAAGAGCAGTTAATAAGTTTGTCCCCTAGGGGATAAGAAGAGCAGTTAACAAGTTTGTCCCCTAAGGGACAAGAAGAGCAGTTAACGGGTTTGTCCCCTAAGGGATAAGAAGAGCAGTTAACGGGTTTATCCCTTAGGGGACAAGAAAAGCAGTCAATAGGTTTATCCCCTAAGGGATAAGAAGAGTAGTTAACAGGTTTATCCCTTAGGGGACAAGAAGAGCAGTTAACGGGTTTGTCCCTTAGGGGATAAGAAGAGCAGTTAACGGGTTTATCCCCTAGGGGATAAGAAGAGCCTAAGGGAACAAGAAGAGCAGTCAACAAGTTTATCCCCTAGGGGACAAGAAGAGCAGTTAACAGGTTTGTCCCCTAGGGGACAAGAAGAGCAGTTAACGGGTTTGTCCCCTAGGGGACAAGAAGAGCAGTTAACAGGTTTATCCCCTAGGGGACAAGAAGAGCAGTTAACAGGTTTGTCCCTTAGGGGACAAGAAGAGCAGTCAACGGGTTTGTCCCTTAGGGGACAAGAAGAGCAGTTAACGGGTTTATCCCTTAGGGGACAAGACTAAGGGACAAGAAGAGCAGTTAACGGGTTTGTCCCCTAGGGGACAAGAAGAGCAGTCAACAGGTTTGTCCCCTAGGGGACAAGAAGAGCAGTTAACGGGTTTGTCCCCTAGGGGACAAGAAGAGCAGTTAACGGGTTTGTCCCCTAGGGGACAAGAAGAGCAGTTAACGGGTTTGTCCCCTAGGGGACAAGAAGAGCAGTTAACGGGTTTATCCCTTAGGGGACAAGAAGAGCAGTTAACAGGTTTGTCCCCTAGGGGACAAGAAGAGCAGTTAATAAGTTTGTCCCTTAGGGGATAAGAAGAGCAGTTAACAAGTTTGTCCCTTAGGGGATAAGAAGAGCAGTTAACGGGTTTGTCCCTTAGGGGACAAGAAGAGCAGTTAACAGGTTTATCCCTTAGGGGATAAGAAGAGCAGTTAATAAGTTTGTCCCTTAGGGGACAAGAAGAGCAGTCAACGGGTTTGTCCCTTAGGGGACAAGAAGAGCAGTCAACAAGTTTATCCCCTAGGGGACAAGAAGAGCAGTTAACAAGTTTGTCCCTTAGGGGACAAGAAGAGCAGTTAACGGGTTTGTCCCTTAGGGGACAAGAAGAGCAGTCAACAAGTTTGTCCCTTAGGGGACAAGAAGAGCAGTTAACGGGTTTGTCCCTTAGGGGATAAGAAGAGCAGTCAACAGGTTTGTCCCCTAGGGGACAAGAAGAGCAGTTAACGGGTTTGTCCCTTAGGGGACAAGACTAAGGGATAAGAAGAGCAGTTAACGGGTTTGTCCCCTAGGGGACAAGAAGAGCAGTCAACAAGTTTGTCCCTTAGGGGACAAGAAGAGCAGTTAACGGGTTTGTCCCTTAGGGGACAAGACTAAGGGACAAGAAGAGCAGTTAACGGGTTTGTCCCCTAGGGGATAAGAAGAGCAGTCAACGGGTTTATCCCTTAGGGGACAAGAAGAGCAGTTAACAGGTTTGTCCCCTAGGGGACAAGAAGAGCAGTTAACGGGTTTGTCCCTTAGGGGACAAGACTAAGGGACAAGAAGAGCAGTCAACGGGTTTGTCCCCTAGGGGACAAGAAGAGCAGTCAACAAGTTTGTCCCTTAGGGGATAAGAAGAGCAGTCAACGGGTTTATCCCTTAGGGGACAAGACTAAGGGACAAGAAGAGCAGTCAACGGGTTTGTCCCCTAGGGGATAAGAAGAGCAGTCAACGGGTTTGTCCCTTAGGGGACAAGAAGAGCAGTTAACGGGTTTGTCCCCTAGGGGACAAGAAGAGACTAAGGGACAAGAAGAGCAGTCAACGGGTTTGTCCCCTAGGGGACAAGAAGAGCAGTCAACGGGTTTGTCCCCTAGGGGACAAGAAGAGCAGTTAACAAGTTTGTCCCCTAGGGGACAAGAAGAGCAGTTAACAAGTTTGTCCCTTAGGGGATAAGAAGAGCAGTCAACAAGTTTATCCCTTAGGGGATAAGAAGAGCAGTTAACGGGTTTGTCCCTTAGGGGACAAGAAGAGCAGTCAACAAGTTTATCCCTTAGGGGATAAGAAGAGCAGTTAACAAGTTTGTCCCTTAGGGGATAAGAAGAGCAGTTAACAAGTTTATCCCTTAGGGGATAAGAAGAGCAGTTAACGGGTTTGTCCCTTAGGGGACAAGAAGAGCAGTTAACGGGTTTGTCCCCTAGGGGACAAGAAGAGCAGTCAACGGGTTTGTCCCCTAGGGGACAAGAAGAGCAGTTAACGGGTTTGTCCCCTAGGGGACAAGAAGAGCAGTTAACAAGTTTGTCCCCTAGGGGACA
>PDHQ01000525.1:0-17676 GCA_003339415.1 Ophiocordyceps camponoti-saundersi (nom. inval.)
ATAAAAATACTAATAAAAATACTAATAAAAATACTAATAAAAATACTAATAAAAATACTAATAAAAATACTAATAAAAATACTAATAAAAATACTAATAAAAATACTAATAAAAATACTAATAAAAATACTAATAAGTTACGCTATTAGTAAAAAATATTATTCTTCTAGCTAAGATTATTATATTTACTTAGCTAGTAGCTATTTAAATTATATATAGCTATATATATTTTAGGGCCTTAGTTATATAGAGTTATAGTAATTAGAATACTACGCCTTACTAAAAGTATAGCTATCTAAAAACTAAAATATATCTATTTTAATATTATATATTACTTCCTAGCTTCTAATATAGCGCTTATATAAGCTATTTATAAGCTAGCTTTAGGTAATAATATTCTTTCTAATATTTAATAAAAGTAGCTAAAATAATAATATAGCTTACTAATATAATCGCTAATAATAATAATATTACGGAAGATAGAGAGATTATAAAACTTAAGTATTCCCCCGAGCCTCCGAATAAGTAAATTAGTCTCCTCTTACTAGAGTATTTTAAGCACTTTATATAATAGCTAAGGGGTATATTATACCTTTTTACTTTAATTATAGCTTAATAAGCTTAGGTAAACGCGGAGAAAAAATATCGGTTTAAGAGGTAACTTCTCCTTTATATAAAGAAAAAAAGGATAGTATATAATAAATATAAAAATAATATTTACGTAAATAATAATATAAAATATAAGTAAAAATAAAAAAAAAATATAATAATAAAAGAGAAGTATATTAACGATTAGGAGTTAGATAATTTTACTTTTAAGTATAAGTTTAGTTTCGAACTCCCTAGATAATTATCCTTAAAAAGGTTTTATAAAACTATCTCTAATTATATTAGAAGTTTAAATTTAAATAATTTTAATATTATTTTTCTTAAATCTCCCCTCTTATTTAATATTAATAAACGTTAATATATTATAGCTTAGGTAATAGCTTTAATATTTTTTCTTTAAGTAAGCGTATTACTTACGTATTATTATATTTTTATTATCTTTAAATTAACTATTACTAAAGTTAAGTATTTCTAAAATAGTTATTTATTTAAGCTTAGTAGTCTCTTATAAGGTAATAGTTAATAGTTATTAATAGTAATAGGTTTATATTAACTAGTAATATTTTAATAAGCTTTAGTTATATACTAATAATAGCTTATAAAGCTACGGTAGCTAGATATTATAGCCTCTTATTAGTATATTCTTCCTCTATACTTAAGTTTAAAGTAAGCGTCTTACTAAGTTATTATAATATCTATTTAAATATTAGTAGGTATATTTAAGTTAAGAAGTTTAATAGTTAAAAGCTATTACTTTATCTTAGTAGAGGATAGTTAGAAATTATTATCCTTTTAGTAGAAAGTATTTTATTAATTATATATATAATATTTATAAGAATATATTTTATTAAATAAATAAAATCTAAGATAAGTATTAAGTAGAAGAAAAATATCTAAGCTAAATAACTAAGATATACTTTTTAGTTAACGGGATCTTATTAGTTACGAAGGACGTTTCTTATAATAAATATACTCGATAGCTAAAAGTATAAAGATATCGCAAATCCGGAGTAAAAATTAAGATTAAAGAGAACTTTCTATTATATAATTATAGCTATTTTAAAAGGGAGCTTAAATAAGCTTTACTATTTATAGCGTATTAAAATAATACGATTAAGTAAATAAATAGCTAAATACCTATATACGAAAAATCGTAACTTTTAATTTTAGGTAATTATAGTTTTTAACTAGTATAAGAGCGATCTCTAGCTATAGGGGGATAAGCTAGATTAAAATTCTCTATTAGGAAAATAATAGGAAGGCGATTTTCTATATAAAGATAAAAAAAATAAGAAAAAAGAAAAGAGAACTATTTAATAAAATATTTAAAATTTTAAGAATAAAGTTTTAATTAGTAATTTACTATATAAAAGTATAATATTTAAAAAAAAAGCTATAATTCTATTTAGTAAAGTTTTATTATAACTCCTTTTTAAGATATAACTTATAATTAATAACTTTTTTAATAGCTATTAAGATAAGGTTAAGGGCTAATTTTTCGTTAATTCCTTCCTCTCTCTTAGCTTAAGGGAAACTAATCTGCGCTTTATATTTAATTATAATTCTTATCCTCTCTTAACTACTTTTTATATCTTAATACTTAGATCTCTTAGAATAAAAAAAAAGGTTAAGAGACTATTTAATTAAATTTTATATAAGCCTCTAATAGCTCCCTATATAAGGCTAATATAGTTTCCCTTTTAAAGATCTCTATTACTATTACTATAAAATACTTAATAACTTCTTAACTATAATTTATTAATTTACTATTAATATAATTCTTAAAAGTATCTTTTATAATCTATACTTACGTACTCTTATACTTATTATTTCTTCTTAATATCGCTATCTTTTTTCCTTAGTATACCTTATATATACTCGCCTTACTACTTATATCTCTTTTTATTTTATTATAAATTTATAAATTATATCCTAATCTTTCCTACTTATAGTATAACTTATAATTTTCCTTAGTTATAATATAACTTATAATCTTTCTTACTTATAATATTATTAATTCTCTTTTTAATTATTATATATATATATATAAAAGCTAGTTATAAACCTATATTCTAACTAAATAAAATTTTATATAGTAATCTTAATATTTTATACTACCTTTACCTTATTATATATTCCCTTTTACTTTCGTTTTCCTTCTAATATATTCCTTCGTTCTCCTTTTTATATTTCGCCTTTCTATTATTATCCTTATATTATAATTATAATCTTAATAATAAATAATATTTATTTTTATTACCCTAATATAATTTTATATATAAACCCTAATATATTTTCTTATAAAATATCTTACTACGATAAATACTTATATATATATATAATATTACCTTATAACTTATATATACTCGCTACCTAATATATCCTCTATTCCTATACCTCCCCTTATTATAAAAATACTAAAAGACTAACGCTAATTTATCCTTCTTTCGCCTAAATAACGCTTTATATTAAGCGAGCTATTATATTTACTTATAATATTACGAAAAGCCCGCTAAGTTTATAAAGTAAAAAATATAATATTAAGAAATTTTTATATTAAAAGGGTAAAGTAATAGTAGATAGATTAAGAAGAATTAGAAAATTCTTAGAAAGAGAAGATAAAAGCTTATACTTAGATTACCTATATAAAGAAGCTTACTATTAAAGCCGTAAAAATTAATAAAAAGAAGAAAACTAGCTTACTTTTTAAAGATCTAAGTCCTAACTAAAACTTAATTACTATAGCGTTTACGTAATATTCTATAATTTTAGTTACTTATAATAAGTAACTAAATATTAATAAAATATTTACTAATAAACTATAAAAAAAATATATTAATAATAAAAATATTAATAATAAAAATATTAAGAGTTAATATATTAATAATTAATATAATATTTTTATATAAATAGTAATAATTATTACTTTTAAATAATAATATAAAATTCTTTTATTACTAGCTTAAAAGCTATATATTTTAATAGTAGTTATAAATATACTCTAATTATAAAATAAAAACTATATAATTAAGTTTACTTTATAATAAATACTTATAATATTTATATACTCTTTTATATAACTATTATCTTTAACTTATATACGTTAAAATATATAGCTATACCGTATATAGTAATAAGCTCTATTAATATCCTTTATTATAAAAGCGATAATATATTTATTTTTTATATAAAAATAGGAAGGGGAGAGATAAAGGTATAAGAACTATCTAACTAAACTTTTAAAACTTTATAATAATAGTTAACTTACTTACTCGCTATATAAAAGTTTAAAGTTCGAAGTAAATTTCTAATTCCGTTTAGTAAAGTTTTACTTATAAGCCCTCTCTAATACTTAACTTATAATATATAATATTTAGGAATATTATAAAGATAAGCTTTAAGGCTAATAACTAGCTTAATTCTTCTTTTTTTAAGGGAAACTAAATAGTATTATATACTTTATAATAACCGCTATCCTATCTTAAGCGCCTTTTATTACCCTTATCTATATAAAGTATTAAGAGATAAAAAAATACTAATAACTATTTAATCTATCTTAGTATAAGCCTCTATTAATATTTTATATTTATATAGCGCCTACCTTCCCTAAGTATTATTACTACCGCTATTAAACTACCCTTTATTAAATAATTTCTACCTTATAAAATCGATTATAGCTAGAGCTTTACTTTTATCTTTAAAAACTACCGTTATCTAAAAACTCCCCCCCCTTATATAACTCTACGCTTACTCCCTATATATTTTTCCTTTACTAACGCGCTTACTCCTTTTCTCCTTTATAATAAACTAAACTTTAATATATATATATATATATATATATTAGCTTATAATAACTAACTTAAGATAATATTATAGTAATCCTAGAATCTAATATTATAGTTTAGCGCGGGAAGAAGGATACCCTTAGTAAATATAGTAAATACCTTAGGAGCGTAACTTCTTATTTAACTATAGCTTTTAGATAATATAAAAGGTAATCTCTAGCTTTTTAGAGATAACTTAGATAGTAATTTTCTATAGAGAAAGTAATAAGAAGTTAGATTTCTATATAAAGATAAGAGGAATAAGGGAAAAGAAAAAAGGAACTATTTTACCGAAAATAGAAAATTATAAAAAAAATATATAAATTAGTAATTTATAATATTAAATTCTAATATTTAAAATAAGGTTATAATTCTATTTAGTAAAATTTTACTATAAGTTTTTTTTAAGACTTAACTTATAATTTACGATTTTTAAGATAGCTATAAAAATAAAGTTAAGGACTAATTATTAATTAATTCCTTCCTCCCTTAACGGAAACTAATCTATATTATATATTTAATATTATAATAATTCTTATCCTATCTTAACTACTTTTTATATTCTCGTTATTATAAACTCTAAAGGGAAAAAAAGGGTTTTAAAACTATTTAATTTAACCGTTTCTATACCTTTTATTTTACTCTAAGTAAGGCTAATATATATCTTTCTTTATCGTCTCTGCTACTACCGCTAAAATATTTATCTATAATATATATATATATTTCTATATTTATACTTATAAAAAAAAATATTAAAGAAATTATATAAGGTTTTATAACGTATATTTCGGTATTCTTAACGCCTTACTATTAAAAATATAACTAATATAGCTACTAGCACTATTTAGCATAACCCCCCCTTTATTTTATATAAATTATTATTTTAAGTTAAAATAAGTATAACCGCCCTCCTTTTTTAATATAGTTATTATTTTTTTCTTAATTTATTAGTTCCCTTACTATATTAAAATTATTTTTTTATAGCTTTTTATATTTTTTTTCCCTATATATATATATAATAGAAAAAAAAAAAGTTAGATAATTTAGTAAAAGAATTAAATTATAGCTTTTAGAAAATAAAAGTATATAAGGATAATATTAACGATAAGTTTAACTTACCTTATATATACTAAATTAAACTTTAACTAAGCTTACTAGCGCTCGCTTTTATAAGCTATTATAAATAAATAATACTTATTTTTACTTACTTCTCTTACCTTATACTCGCTAAACGCGTAATATATCCTTACTTTCTTTTCTTTAATATATATATTTAAATATACTTTTAATTCGTTATTCTTTCCTATATAAACTTTAGTTATACTCCCGCCTAAGTATATAATCGTATTTTTTAATAAATATTTCTAAAAATAAACCCCTTAAACTTTCTTACTTATAATCTTACGTACTTTACTAATATTAGCCGTATACTATTATCGGGCCTATACTTACTATAATATCTAGTATAAGCTACTTACTTAACTATATATAGTTACTTCTTATAAAACTTAATATACCTTCTTATAAAGTAAAATTAAATATAAATAATACTTAGCGAAATAACTAAGAATTATAATTTATCCTTATTATAATTTTATAATCCTCTTATATCTTTATTAGTATATCCCCTTATATATATATTTTACTATAATTTTACTTATAAGTTTTTCTTTTTCTTTATCCTTTCTCCTTATATATATATATACTCTTACGTACCTATATATAATATAAAAGACTTTATTCTATAATACGATCCTCTCCTACTACGTATATTTAGAGCTTATAGCTAGACTTTTTAGTAATTAATAAAACTTATATTAGAGATATATTATTACTAATTAAACTTAGATCTTAGTATAAACTAAATTACGATTATAGCCTCTTTTTTAGTAATTTTAACTATTATAAATATATTATAAGAATTATATATTATAATAATCTAACTATATTCGTAGATTTTTTATTTTTAAAATTAGTTAAACTTTTCCCCTTACCTAAAAGCTAATAAGACTTATAGTAAAAGATTAACTACCTTACGGAATACCGCTCGAACTTTTTAACTTAATAGCAAAGCTTTTTACGAACCTTTCTAGCTACTTACCCCGGTAAGATAGCTAAATACCGAAACTCGGGGGCGTTTAATAACTTTAAATATATACTCCCTCCTAATTATACTACTTAGTTTCGGGAAAAGCCTAAAACTATTATAATTTCCCTTAATAATCCTAAAAGCTTTATAAATAAGATAGAATATAAAAGTATTTTTTACTATTAGTAGTTAAGTTTAAGTTAATTATATTACTTCCTATACTTATACTTATTATAATATAGAAGTAGATACCCGTTTCCTTTATAGTTTTTATTTTACTAGAATATATAGCGAAGCGCCTTACTCTTATACCTATTCTTATTTCCCCTATCCCTTTTATTAATATTTAAGTTTATAAGGCGGGTTCGGTATATAAATACCTAAATATTATATTAGTTATTTACCTTATTATAAAATTACTTAGAATAATATTAATAAAAACTAAGAATTACTATCTTATCCTTATTAGGATTTCTACTTACCTCCTAGCTTTTACTAATATATACCCTTAATTATTTTACTAAGATTTCGCTTACTATAATTTTTCTCTTTTCCCTTTTTCTTCGTAGCTTAAAATCTTTATTTATAATACTAATATTATTATTTACTTAACGTCTTCTTTTTATAATAATATTTAGTAAACGTAGCTATTATAATATTTATATTATATTAACTAACTAAGTATTCCTATACCCCCTAAAAAATTCTTTACTAAATTTTCCGACTTTCTCCTTATAGCGCTTTTTTATCCTTATTACCGTTCTCTAAAAATATATAACTACGATAATAATACGGTCTTATAAAACCTAACTATATTTAATAAATTATTACTCTATTAACCTTTCTATTCCGTATATCCGAATATTAAAATAAAAGCTAAATACTATAAAAGAAACTTTAAAACTAATATTAAGCTTAAAAAGAATAATACTAAACCCGATATAAAAACGATAAATATTAAAATTAAAAAATAATCTAAACTTATATCTATAAGCTATATTTCTTATTCTCCTTATCTCCCTTTCTTTTTATATTATATATTTACTAATTATAAGCTTTATTTAAAAACTAGCCCTTTTCGCTTTTTAAAATAACTAATAACTAATTAAGTTACCTTTATAATATTACGCTTTTAAATATTAAAGTTAAAGATATTCTAACTATCCGTATTAAAAAATTATTAAAAAATAAATTATTTTCTTTTTCTAATAAAAAGCTAGCGTTTAAAAAAGCTAAGCGAAATAATTTACTTAAAAAAATAGTTTAGGTATTACTATTATAAAACTCTAAAGCTAGCTTTCCTTTTATTATATTATATTTTATAATTATACGCTAATATATATTTTATAAATAATAATAGTAGATATTTATAGTGCGTAACTATTAAGTTTAGTAATAGTTACCTTATTACTAGTAATATTCGTAAAGTTAAAAAATATAGCGTATTTATTATTATTAATAACTTAGTTAATATTAGTAGCTTATATTATAATAGTTAGATAGCTAATAATTTAATTAAGAATATAACTAAATTATATAAAGCGCGGGATATTATTAAATATAAAGTACTTAATATTAACGCGTAGAAGCGGAAATTTAGCCTTAGCCTTAACTAATTACTTTTTAAGATAAAAATAGCGATATAGCTTATCTATACTTAAATAAGGATAACGGAGGTGCTACTCTTATTAATAGCGATATAAATATAAATAATATTATCTTAAAGTTATAAAAAAGCGACGACTAAGTAACGGAGAATATAAGTAATATAAAAAAAAAGTAAAATAACGCTAAATTTTAAATTAGCGGCGGCGGTCTTAGGGCGCTTAAGAAAATCTTATAAGCTACTTACTTACTTTACTTATCTTACTTTAAACTTAGCTTTAATAAGGAGCCTAGCTTTAGCGGTAAATAGCTAATATAACGAAAAAAAAAAAAAAGCTTCGGTTAAAGTTTATAAGATAATTACGCTTAACGCGTACGCCCTATAAATAGTAAGCGATTATAAGCAGCTGCTTCTTAGCTAAGCTTAGTTATTAGCGCTATCTATTATATATATATCTTTCCGGATATATATAAGTAAGCTATTTAAAGCGCGTAAAGTAGCGGGGCGTACGATTAAAACTATTAGCGTGCGGGAAGAGAGTAAGAAGCTAAATATTTAAGTTACTTATCTTAACCTTATAATTATATTTTTAAAAGCGGGCGCGATTAATAAGTAAGGTATTTTAGGCGCCCAATATATAAAGGTATTTTTATTTTAAAATACTTAAATAATACGCCCTTATAACTTTTAGATAATTCCCTTTTAGCGATTTTCTATATTACTATTCGCTATTTATATTTCCTTTTTATACTTTTACTTATATTACTTTATAACTTTAGCGATATATTATACTTTATCTTAGGATATGCTTATTAGCTCTAGCTATCTTAATTAAGTTTACTATAGTTTCGTCTAATAATTTAGAAAACTTACTCCTATTATAGGAATTCCCTATAATAATATAATTAGTATATTAGTTCCTAAATACCCCGTATATAATAATATAGTTATAGAACGCTTAGAGTATCTTATTATTACGATAATAATAGTATTAATTAACTACCTCCTTATAACTAGCTATTATAATACTTTATATTTAGTTATATTACCGGAAGAGGCGAGTAATATATATTTAATTTATATTATTTAGGTTATTAATAATTACTATAAGAGTTATATTTTTTTTTAGCGGTATAGCTATTACCTAGCTTTTCTAGTCCTTTTTTACCTTATTATTTCCTACTTTTCCGAAACGAATTTCTCCTAAACTTACGTTTATTATATAGTACTTAAATTTCTTAGCAGAATCTGCTAATATCTTTCCTAGCGTATAGTAAAGCTTCCTATTATATACGCTCTTCGTAATTTACCTAAACGAGGATCTTAAGACGTTTACCGCTATATAAGTTTTAAATAATAATATTTCGCGATCTCGATATAATAATAACCTTTAAGAAATTATAAAATACTTAAAAAGCGTATATAAGAGAAAAAATACTAAATACTACCTATTTCTAATAATAAATAAAGTAAACTTAATAGAGAGAGGATTTTTTTCCACGCTATATAACTAATTTCTATATTTTATATATATATAGCTTCGATTACTAAGTTATTACGTATTTATTCCCTTACTATATCTATAAGTTATAATCTTTTCCCTCTAAATACCTCTTTTACTATTTTATAAGTATTCTTATCTTTTACGCTTAATTTTATATACTATTTTTATAGCTATATTATTTTAGATAGACTTCGCTACTTACCTATATACTTTTCTCTATTAACTAATTAAAACTTTAGATTATAATACCTACGCGTTATAAGAATATTATAAGTAAAAGTATATAGAAATAATATAGTATTTTAAGTCTTATCTAAAAATATAATAGAGAATAGTATAATCTTTATAAGTAGCGAGTATAAATAATAACGCTATAATTTTATTACTTAGCTATATACCCTAAACTACTTTATAGTAATTATTTCCTTTTTAGGATTTTTAGTTATTACTTATAAGACTAATACTTACTTTTAAGCTATAAAGGAAGTACCTTCTAATTTATATATACGTAATACTTTTTAGGTATATTATACTTATATAATAATAATAATTAAAGTATATATTATTACTACGATTTTATTATAAGGTAACGGTAATATTAATAAAAGTGTTAATATTCTTAATATTATAATTAGGATAATAACTCTACTAAGTTTATATCGCTAAACTAAGCTTTTAAAAAGGGCTAGTAGCGCTAACTAAGTAAAAGGAATACTTATAAGGTAAGTTATATAATAGATTCCCTTTTAAACTACTATATAATAAGCGATAAAGAACTTATAATAATCGCCGTTAATAGATAAGTTTATAACGCTATATCTTCTAATATTAAATATAACTCCTTATAAAAGTAAAGATATAGCGCGCTTATAATTAAAAGGAAACGCGCTTTACTAAATAGTTAGATAAGCTAACGAATATAACTAAGTCCTGCTAACTATATAATAAGCCTCCTTGCTAGTTAAATATATAGCTTTTATATACTAATTAAAACGCTAAATAATAATACTTAAAATATTATTTTAATACCCTAACTATCTCCTTTACTTACTTAGAAACCTAATATATAAAAAGCTAAACTTTTAGAGAGATTTTTAATATATACCTTATAACGTAATTTAAAAGTATTATACGTAGTAATTTAATAATAAAACGCGTCCTTACCTAGCTTATTTAATATTTATAAATAGTATATTTTTAAGATTCTTATAAGATTCCCTTTTAAGTATTTTTCTTATTATAACTTACTATTTATATTCTTTTAATATACTCCTCTTTTCGCTACCTTATAATTTTAAATACTTATAATATATTTCGCTAAAATATAGCTAGCTACTCTAAGCCCTTATTTAATATTTAAATAGTTTTTTTTAAGTAATCTAGCAATTTACCCTTATTCTTAATATATAAAGTTCCTATAATAATATAATTAGTATATTAATCTCTAAACTCCCCCGTAATCTTAATATAGTTTACGAACGCTTAATATACGCTTTTATTACTATATCCGTAATATCGTTTAACTACCTTTTTATAATTAGCTACTATAATCCCTTATATTTAGTTAGGTATCTTAAGAATATTAGTAATATATCTCTTATTTATATTATTCTAATTATTAAAAGGTATAGTAATATTTAAGTTTCTTTTTATAAGTAAAGCTATTACCCTCTCCTCGCTATCTTATTTTTTCTTAATATTTCTTACTTTCCCCGAATAACTTTCTAATAAATTTATATTTATTATATAATACTTAAGCTTTATAGTAAAGTTTGCTAATATTATTTCTAAGCTATAGAAAATCTTCTCTTCCTTAATAGTTTTCTTAATCCTCCTAAATAGCAATTTTAGGAAATTTATATCCGCGGGAGTCTATTACGCGGATATCTTATAATTTTAAGAAAAAGATAATTTTTAGGATATAAAAGAATACCTAAAAGGCGGCCGCGAGAACGGAAAATCGAAGATTTTACCCTCTCCTTATAATAAATAAAGTAAAGTTAATAATAGGAGTATTTTTTACGCTATACGATAAATCTCGATACCTTGCGAAATTTAGAAAAAAACGTAAATCGTTACCGTAAAAAAAGAAATAAAGATTTTAATATCTTTATAATAGTAAATAAAGTAAACTTAATAAAAGAGGATTCCCTACGTAGTATAATAAATATCTTAATTTTTATATATTTATATTTTAAATTATTAATTTCTTACGCTTTTATTTTTTCTTTAATTTTTAAAGTTATAATTCTTTCCTTCTAAACGCTTTTCTTATATTTTTCTACTATTCTCTATTTATACTAAAAGAATCTATATAATAACTCTCTAAATTACTTACTTAAAATATATTTTAATACCTTTTTATATATAACTTAAATTAACTAATTAGCTTTTAAAACTAGTAAACTTATTACTAATAGTTTAACTAATAAGCTTACTAAATTATTATATTAGTAATATATATTACTAGTACGTACCTACTATTCGATTTTTCGAGTTTTTTTTTTAGTATTATATTATTTTTCTTCCTTCTCTCTTATAGCTTTAGTATTTTTTCCTCGGCTTTCTGCCTTTTTTTTAATACTAATAATTTCTCCTTTTCTAAGTTTAGTTTTCCCTATCTTCGGAGGGTATATATTAGGGGTAGTAAAAAGGGTACTAAAAGCGTATATATAATATATAAAAGTATAGTTTACTATAAAAGTTAAACTATATACTTTCGGAGGGTTAGATAATTCTCTTTTATATATCGACCCTTATTCCTAATACCTTTATTTTTATATTTCCCCTTTTATTTTAAGTATACTAGCTTTATATTAAAATACTTATACTTAAAAAGTATATATATTAAAGATTAGCCTAACTTAGGTAGGTAAACGGAATATAGTTTTATTTATCTATTAAGTTTATATTTTAGTATTCCTTTTATCCGCGCTATCTAGTATACTTAATAAATACTTATAGATAGTATATATATAAGTAGCTACTTAGTAAGCACTTATATAACTTAGCTAGCGGGCCCCTTTTTCTTCCCTTATAGCTATATAGCCTAAGCTTAGCCTCCTTATTATTATACTTATATATATATATTTTACTTCTTCGTTACTTTATTATAGTAATAGTCTCCTTATAAAAGCTATTATAGTATATTTTTACTATTTAAAACTTTTTATTTTTAGTAACTTTTTTTATTATTATATTTTATTAATATTTATTTTCTATACCCCTCCCTGCGCGCTATTATAACTTTAGCTATTTATTATATATTTTACTAGAACGCGTCTAGTGCCTCTAAGCCTCCGAATAAATATTAAAACCGTTCCCTTTTAAGGAACTAGAGGATTTTAATACGCTCTTATAGCACGGATTTCTTATAATAATATAATTAGTATATCGATCTCTAAAAGCCTTAGTAACCTTAATATATTCGTAAAACAGCTAGGGCACGCTCTTATCTTTATATTCCCTATATAAATTAACTATATCTTTATAACTAGCTACTATAATCCCTTATATCTAGTTAGATATCCTAAAAAGGCGAGCGATTTATTTTTAATTTATAATATCTAAGTTATTAAAAGCTAAGCAAATAGTTACGGCTTTCTTTAACTTTTTAGCTATAACCCTCTCCTTATTATCTTATTTTATCTTATTATTTATCGCTTTTCCCTAAACTATAGCTTAAAATACTTATATTAGTAGTATATTACTTAAGTATCTTATTAGAATTCCCCGATACTATTTATAATATATAGTAAAGATTACCGTTTTAGATACGCTTTCTAATTAGCTTAAATAAGGATCTAGGAAAATTAATAACTTTATAAGTCTCCGATAAAGATATCTTATAATATAGATATAACGATAACCCTTAAGATAATATAAGATACGTAAAGAGCGAGCGCTAAAAAAAAACGAAGATTTTAGCTATTTCTTATAATAAATAGAAAGAAGTTAACGAAGGGACGATTTTTTTAGGTAGCGTAATAAATCTCGATAACCCTCGGTATATAGAAAAATATAAGAATTTTAATCGCGAAGAAAAAAAACGAAGATTCTACGCCTTTATAATAATAATAAATAAAGTTAAGTTAATAAGAGAGGATTTTTTTACGTAGCGTAACGAATCTCTTAAATTTATATATTTACGCTTCGAATTACTAATTTACGCCGCCTTTATTCTTTTACTAATATTTAAAAATTACGTTTTCTTACCCTTAAATACCTCCTCTATTATTTTTCTAATATTTCTATCCTTAACTTTTAATTTTATATACCCTCTTTATAGCTTTATTATTTTAAATAAATTTTAATACTTACTTATATACTTTCTTCTATTAATTAATAAAAACTTAAGATTATAACGCCTTTCTTTATTAGCTACCTAATTAGATTACTCTTATAGTTTAATTACCTTATAATTTATACTTTAACTAGCTATAGCTTAAAACTAGTTAGCCTATTTATATAGCTTAATAGTTTAATTTAAAAGTATTATTAAAACTATATATCGTATTATTATAATAAAGTTATTAGTAAGATAGAGTACCTTTTTTAATATTACTTACTTATTAGGTAATATATATAAATATATATATATATATATATTATATTTGCTAATAGCTTCTTACTTAGCTATCGTCGCGGTAGTATAGTTTTTATATAGCGCTTAGGTTAAGTTTAATATTTTAAATAGCTAGCTATCTTCCTTATAAGCTATAGCCTTATACTAAACCCGGCCGTTTCGAGTATATATAGTAACTTACGCTTATATATCGAATATTAATAAGGAAGAGAAAAAATTAAATTATAATAATAATAATATTATATTTAAATTATTACTCTATACTTTATCTTCTAATCTAATTATAGGAAGAGATATAGAGATAGCTAGTTAAACTAATAAATAAAAAAAAACCCTCTCCTTACCTATCTCTTATACTATATATATATATTAGAAAAAAAGCTTCGTTTAATTCGTTATCTTATCTACTATTTAACTATATAAATAGCTATTATTACCTTATTTTTACTATTTTAATCTCCCCCCCCTACGTATAAATCTTATAAGCTTATCCCTCCTTACCCCCGGTATTTAACCTTATAATAACGCTAGTAAGTAAGTAAAAAAAACCCTCTTTCCTTAAGCCTTATTTACTTTATCTTTATTACCTTTACTAAATATAAAATTTTCGTCCCCTTACTTATATTATATAAATTCCCCTCCTTTTTTATAAGTAAAAGCTATTTTACTTATATAAAGCCCCCCCTTTTATTTTTATACTAAGAGTATAATTAGTCCTTTACCTTCGAGGCCACCTTACCCTTACCCTTATATTAACTTATAGCTTTTATCTAAGCTTTCGTCTTAGTTATCGTTTTCGCTTATATCTTCCCTTACTTTTAGCCCTTCGCCTCCTCCTTTACTTTTTCTTTCCTTACTTTCCCTTATTTAACTTTATCGGTAGCGTAGAGAGCTTTTCGAACTCGGTATCGTTTATTATCTCCGGTATATAGCCGTTATCCTATAAAATATATTAATCTACCTATCTTTTCGTATTTTAGCGGGGGAAAAATAATACCTTAAGTAAGCGTAGTAAATATCTAAGGGGCGTAACTTTTTAGGTAACTAATATTTTTAACTAATATAAGGGGGGGTTTCTAGCTTTAGGAGTTAAGCTAGATAGTAATTTTCTATAAGGAAAATAATAAGAAGTTAGTATTCTATATAAAAACCTAAAAAATAAGAAAGATAGAGTTTAGGATTATTTAATTAATATATTAAGATTTTAAAAGAAATACTTAAATTAGTAATTTATAGTAAAAAAGCGTAAAGTTTAAAATAAAGTTATATTTCCGTTTAGTAGAGTTTTTACTATAAGTCCTTTCTAAAACTTAATTTATAATATATAACTTTTTAGATAGCTATAAAAATAAAGTTAAGGCCTAATTACTTACTTAATTTCTTCCTCTTTTAAGGGAGATTAATTTATATTATATACCTAATAATAACTTTTATCTAATATCGTTTACCTCTTATATCTTAATCCTTAGATATTTTTAGGAAAAGAAAGAGGTTTAGAAACTATTTTAACCTTATATAAGCCCCTAATAATTCCTTAGCTAAGGTATATATTTATTTTTCTTTAGCTATATTTACTACCGCTGCTAAAGTACTTTTATTAATAAAATATAAGACTCTTTTTCTATATCTTAAGCTAAGATATATATACGTAAGTATCGGGCAAAGCCGATAGCGTAAATAGAAAGAATAAAGTAAGATATTAACTTAATAGATAAATAAAACTATATTCTATTTACCTAAGTTAAGCTAATCCTAAGTATATATACCTTTTAGATATAGGTACCTCGGTATAAGGCTAGCTTACCTAAAACTAGGGGGGAAATATAAGATTAAAAGTACTAAGACTAAAAGTCGATATATAAAGGGGAATCGTCTAACCCTCTAAAAGTATACGGTTTAACCTTTACGGTAAACTATGCCTCTATATATCGTACGCCCCCGTACTTACTTCCTTACCCCTAATATACCCCCTCCGGGGCTAAGAAAAATAGGCCTAGAAAGGAAGAAACTATTAATACTAAAAAAGAAGTAGAAAAGCCTTAGAAAAAATATACTAAAGCCTAAGAATAGAGGAAGGAAAAAATAGCTATAGAAGTGTAAAAATCGAATATTTCGAAAAAGGGTACGTACCGATAATATATACTATTAGCTAGTAATCTAGTAACCTTATTAGTTAAATTATTAATAATAGGTACGGTAATCTTAAAAGCTAATTAGTTAGCTAAGAACGTATATAAGAAGGTACCGAAGTATATATAAAGTAAGCGTTTTAAGGAGCGTTATAAATAGTCTTTAGTATAAATAATAAATTATAGAAAAATATAAGAAAAGCGTTTAAAAGGAAAGTATTATAATTTTAAAAAATAGAAAGGAAATAATAGCGTTATAAATTAATAGACCGGGGCCCGCTTATAAATAGAAACGAAAAATTTAGCGCGCGTAGGAAAATTCTACTATCTTTAACTTTATCTACCCTATTATTTTAAACCCGAAAAATTATTTTTCTTTTAGCCTTTACTATATAGTTCGTTATTCCTATATTCCGAGGAAATATTATAATAAAGGTATACTATTTTAAGCTAGGTAACGAGGTTATTAAGTTCCTAAAATTACTATTTAGCGCTATTACTATTCGTAAAGGAAACGATCGAAAGATATTTTATATTTTTAGAATAAGAAACCTTAAGTTATTTAGGAGATTTTAATATCTTATTACTAATATAAGTAAACTTAGTAAAGTAAGAAAGGAATAGTAGGGGCAGATTTACGTCTAGACTATAGGTCTAGGACCAGAAAATCAGTTTTTATAATATAATATATAAATTATCTTATCGACTAAGCATATTTTATTACCTCTTCTTATCTCCTATATTATATATAATAACCTACGTGACTGCCCTCCTTATCCCCTAAGGGACAAACCCGTTAACTGCTCTTCTTATCCCCTAAGGGATAAACCTGTTAACTGCTCTTCTTATCCCCTAGGGGATAAACCTATTAACTGCTCTTCTTGTCCCCTAGGGGATAAACCCGTTAACTGCTCTTCTTATCCCCTAAGGGATAAACTTGTTAACTGCTCTTCTTATCCCCTAAGGGATAAACTTGTTAACTGCCCTCCTTGTCCCCTAAGGGATAAACCCGTTAACTGCTCTTCTTATCCCCTAAGGGATAAACCCGTTAACTGCTCTTCTTGTCCCCTAAGGGACAAACTTATTAACTGCTCTTCTTATCCCCTAAGGGATAAACCTGTTAACTGCTCTTCTTATCCCTTAGTCTTTTCTTGTCCCTTAGGGGATAAACCCGTTAACTGCTCTTCTTATCCCTTAAGGGATAAACCCGTTAACTGCTCTTCTTATCCCCTAGGGGACAAACCCGTTAACTGCTCTTCTTGTCCCTTAGTCTTGTCCCCTAAGGGATAAACCCGTTAACTGCTCTTCTTATCCCCTAAGGGATAAACTT
>PDHQ01000526.1:0-17651 GCA_003339415.1 Ophiocordyceps camponoti-saundersi (nom. inval.)
TTATTTATTTATTTATTTATTTATTTATTTATTTATTTATTTATTTATTTATTTATTTATTTATTTATTTATTTATTTATTTATTTATTTATTTATTTTAAAACTTTAATAAGAGAAACTTAACTTTTTTAAAAAGTTTTAAGCTAAATTATAATATTTAAAGCTTAATTTAGCTAAGGCTTATAAGATTATTTTATACTTTTTAATAAGTAATAATATCTCTTTTAACGCTATTAACTTAGTATTTTTTTAAAGCTTTTAAGCTTTTATAATTTATAAGTTATTTATTTTTCTTTACTTTTTTACTTTTTTTTAACTTATATTACTAGTTTTTTTACTAAAAACTATTTAAAGATTTATATAAAAAAGCTTAAAAAGCTTTTAAGTAAGGAATTTAAAAAAAAAGAAAAATTTACTAAATAGTAAATTAAATAAGTATATTAAAGCCTTTTAAGTTTTTAATTTAATATTTTATATTTTAATATTTAATACTTAAGTAGCTTATATATAGATAATTTTAATATATATTTTTTCGGATTATATATTATATAATTATCTTATATAGAATTTTTTTAATTATTTTATTAATTTTAAAAAGTAATTTTATATTATTAAAATACTATATAAGTTTTATATTTTTTAAAAAGCTTTACTTACTTTAAATATTTATCTAGCTTTAGATTATTTAATAGTATATAAGTAAGTTATTTTACTATTATTTTTTATCTTTCTTTACTTATTTCTTTATAGCTTTATAAAAGATAATACGGGTAATAATAATATCTTCGTAGCTTTTTATTAAAAAGCTTATTTAAGGTTTTTTAAAAGTCTTTTAAAAGAGATTTACGCTATATAGCGTATATTATTAACTTTATAATATAAAATATACTAAAAGCCTTTTTATTATTAGCCTTATATAATATTATTTTTTCTAACTATATTTATTTATAACAAATAGCTTTAGAGATAGAAAATATAAATATATAAAGTAAAAATATTATTTTTTCTAGTAAGTTTTTTTATTTATCTATTTATTTATTTTACTAAATTTTCTAGCTTTTTTTAACTAAGTTTAAAAAGTTATAATTATAAAAAATTCGGGCTATGCCCGAATAACTAAGTTACGTAAAGTAATTAGTTATATCCGCGCGCAACGCGCGCGCAGATCGCTTACCCCTATTAGGCGTTATAACCCCTTCTATATAGCTTTTTATAATTATTTTAAATAATAAAGTTACCTCCTTATAGATAGCCCGGAGGCCGAACCCTTATATAGAATAACTATTATTACGATAGATAACCCTATTTTTTAAGAGGTAATAATCGCTTAGCTATAATAATAATAGGCGATAATTTCTAAGCTATAGGAGGTCTTATAAGCGTAATATAATATTATTTACTTCTTAATATAATACTGGTAATTTTAGCCGGAGCCCTCGCTATAGCTTTTATATTAGAAACCTTTTTTATTTAGCTTCTTTTTTAATAATAATAAAAATTTTTTTCTAGCTTAATAAGCCTTAATATTATATAAGCTATTAGTAAATCGCGTCTTTATTAGTAATAATTATAACTAATAAGTTTTTCTTTATTAGTATTTATTACTTATTATTTAGTTAAAAATAGCTTTATTTTTTAAGTAAGGTAAGGAATATTAGTACTAAGTTAAGACTTTTTTTAAATATCTTAATATAATATTTACTAACCCTTATTACTATTAGATAGCTATAATAAAGTTAGAAAAGCTTTCTTAAGGTATTTTTAAGTTATTCTCTAATTTCCTTATTTATTTTAAAATAAAATTATTACTTTTAGGAGGTATTATATAAGTAAATAAAATTAAGGTAATATATTTATATTATATACTTACTCTTAAATTATAATACTACTATCTTAAATATAATATTCTTTTTAATAATTATATTTTAGCTATAGCTTATATCTATTCTATTACTATTAATATTAAGTTATTCCGGATTAAAAATAAAGGTTAAATACTTTTTTCCTTTACTTTTTCCTTAGTAGCTCGGGATATTAATATACTTATAATAAATATCCGCTAAATTAGTACGACCCCGGGGCGTTTTTCCCGCGGTTAGAAACGTAGTAGATATAGAAAATAGTATTTAAGACCTTACTATTCCGCTCCCCGTATTTCTATAAAGGAATATAGTAAACGTTAAGTTAAGGGACGTTATCTACGTTATAGCTAAGTAAGCTACTTTATAAGGGATTATCTAGTATACCTATTTTCGCCTTTATCCTTATTTATATACTTCGTAAAAATAAGAGAGGCTAACTAAGATACTTATTTAGATTAAGGAAAAGAATCCCCCTTATATTAAGTTTTTTATAAAGGGAAAGTAATTATATTAATTTAATAGATAGTAATTTAAAAAACTAATTTATAGATATTATAAGGAATATAAATATAAGTCCTCTCCTTATTCTTATTCTTATAAATTTTATTACTTTTATTAACGCGTAAGTAAATAATAGCTATAATTACTATATTATTATAAGCGAGTTTTAAGTATAATATTATTATCTTTAATATATTCCTTTCCTTACTCTACGTATAATTTATATTATAATTTAAATCCGCTATTAGAAATAAGTTTATTTTAAGGATTTCTCTTTAATTTATTATATTATTTAGTTTATTATTAATATCGATAGCTAATAGATACTTATAGTTATATATATAATCCCCGGCCTAATTTAAAATATAATTTTTAGCTCTCCTTAAATAGCGCGATATAATATATCCTTTTACGTAAGATAATAATATTTTATAATTTACTTTATAAATAACCTTATTATCCTATATAGTAAAATATAAGTTTAAAAATATTAAATAGTTACTATCCTAAGCTTAATTTTTACTATATTAATAAAGCGCGAATCTTATTAGTAAATAAGCTATTATTTTCTTACTATAAGCTTATAGGATATTTTACGTATTTTACGAATTAAAATATTATCTCTTTTTACCTTACTAGTTTCTTTATTTTCTAAGGTATCTAACTTTAGTAACTTTTTTAATAAAAAAAAAGTAAATATTTTTCCCCCTTATTATAATATATATAATTACTATATCTATTTATAATAATAGCCTAATAGATCTTTATTACTATTATCTTAAAAGCTATTATATAATATATTATATAAATACCTCCTTAAAATATAAAAGTAAATTACTAATTTAATAAATAAAAGATAAATTTACGTAAGCTTATTATTTATAGCCGCCTTAGTCCTCCTAGCTAAAAAGCTTAGGGGCGGCTAGTAATTTTACGTTAATTATCGGGCTTTAAATTAACTTACTAAGTAAAACCGCTATCCTTTACCCCTTATAAAGGAAACTTTATATAATCTTTCTAGCGCCCGGTAGTTTATTAAACTTAATATACGCGCCGCCTTTTATAAAATATATATCGCGAAGGGCGAGGAATATCTAATTACTTTCCGTATATATTTTAAGCTATTCGAATACCTTATTTACCCTTTTAGTTTTACTAGCGCCCCCGCCTTATTTTAATAATATATTAATATTTCCCTAAGCGATTTTTTTAGGGATTTTATTATTACTTACCTTAATAATATTCTTATCTATTTAGGTAGCTTATTTTTAAATTATTAAAAAAAAGTTTATATTATTCTTATAAAATTATAATAAGCTAAACTATATCTAAACTTCGATAAATACGCGTTTATAATTTATAAAGTTAAATACTTTAAGTTTATTATTTATATTAAATAAGAGGTACGCTTAAACTTAGCTAAGATTTTAGCGATTAGAAATTAAAAAGTACTAACTTATATAAAAAATATATATAATTTTATTAGCTTTATAAACTTTTATTATAATTTTATCCCTTAGTTTTCCTCCCTTATAGCCTTACTTATTACTTTTATAAAGCGTAACGCCCCCTTCGATTAGACCTTAGCTTATTAAGACGCTTTTAAGCGACTAAAATACGCGTTTATCTCCTCCCCCGCCCTCGCTTAATAAAGCCCCGATCTCGATATTATTATAAAAGTAAATTATTTAGGTAAGGTAATTAGTAGCTATCTCTCCTAGCGTAGTTAGAATTAAATCTTACTATTTATAATATATTTTTTTTAAAAGCTTTAGCTTACGGAATAGAATTATATAATTTATAATAAGGAACTTTTTACTATTATTTACTATTTTAAAATATAGTTAGCTAAACTTTAAAGCGTCTCCTCCTTATTTACTATATTTATAGATTATAAAGCTTTAGAATATTTTATAACTCCTAAAGCTATATTAAAATACTAAGCTTAATAAGCTAAAATATTTACTTTTTTTAACTTTTATTTATAATACCGCTTAGGTAAGTAAGCTACCTAGCCTAATACCTTTTCTTATTATAATTAGGAGCGATAATATACCGCTTTATATTTTAGCTATATTATATAGCTTTTATCTATTTATTTTTTTAGATTATAACTAATTTAAAGCTAAAATATTACCTTTATAATATTAGCTTTTTTTATAAATAAGTATTTAAGGGAATTATAGCTTATAGCGTTATAGTTTAACTTATTTTATATAGTATAATATACCGTGCTATAAGAGGGCGCTTAAAAGTTCCCTCTTAAAGCGGGTATAAAGGAGTAAATTATAAACTATTCCCTTTCCGCTAATAGCTAGCTATAGTTCCGGGGCTAACTTTAAGTACTTAATTAAAAACCCTTAATAATTACTTTAATCTAAAAAACTTATAATTCCTTACTTATAAGGCACCTTAGTAAAAATATTATATTTATATTACTTTATTATTATTATTACGAAGATAGTATATTAGCTAATATAGTATAATTTATTTAAAATTATTATTATTATAGGAATTACTTTTAACGCTATTATCGCTAAAGCTTACTATAACTATTACTACTTTTAAAAAGGTATTAGGTAACTATTTCTATAAACTTTATAATAAACCTACTTATTATAAATTTTTTTTAGCCCCGCTTTCTTATAATTATTACTAATTAGCTATTAAAATATATATAGCTAAAAGTAATAATATTTATAAAAGCTAAGTATTATATAAGATATTTTATTTATATTTAGTAGCGTTTTTATAGCTTTTTTATAGCTATTATATCTAACTATAGTTTAAATTAAATAAGTTATTTTTAGTTAACTCTTTACTATTTTATAAATATTAAATAACTTATATTAATAGCTTATTACTTATAAACTAATAGTAATATAGAATAAATAAACTAAGAGGTATAAGCTATCTTTTATTATATAATATTATTCTCCTAGCTTAACTAGCCTTCTTACTTACTTACTTACTAACTCGCGTTAAATAATAAAAAGTTATTTATAATAAGTATAAGTCTAAATTACCTACTATATAAATATAATTTAGACTTTATTTAATAGCTATTTACGCTTTCTATATTAATTACCTCCTTAAGGGGGCGTGCTATTACCTTTACTTAATATTTATAAGAAAATATCTAGCTAGCTTAGGTATTTATTATATAAGCTTAATAAAAATAGTAAAACGCCTCTAATAATACCTATCGCTTTACGGAACGATTCTAAGTTAGTAACTTTATATAGTTAGATCTTTGCTATATTTATTCTAACCGCTTATCTAAGAAACTTAATTACCTTAAAGCTAAGTATAAAATTATTATTATCTTATCCCCTTTAATTATTATACTTAATACTCTAAAAGGTATATATTTTATATTCTATATTAATTTACTTAAGTATATTATATATAATCTACTCTTATTATAATCTTTTATTAATAGCTATTTTAAACTTTTTTTATAATTTTCTAATAATAACTTATCCCTTAACGAATACGAGATTAAGGAAATCCTTATTACGAAGAATACTTATAAGTAACGCTTATAAGGCTAACCCCCTTATTATTAAATATTAATAAAATAGAAAAGATATATTACGCTAACTTAAAAGCTATTAGATAGCTTATAATACTACGCTACTTTAGATAATTATAAGTTACGCTAAGGAGATATTTATATATATAATAGCCTTAGATATACTTTTTTATTTAAACTTAATTAAGTAAATTCCTCCCCTTTTTTAGTAAATTCCTTCTAGCTTATTACGCCCCGCCCCCCTTTTATCCTTATCTTTTCTATTACTATTATAGCGTATTTAATATATTCTCTTAACTATCCTCCTTAATATTATTAGCTACTTACGCTTAGCTTAAATTACTATAATTATAAGGAAGTATATTAAGCTTAGATAATAACTTACTACGTAAGCGATTATAACCCTTAGCTATAAATAAAGGCGATTATAAAGGCTAATTTAGCTTAGCTAAGGTATAACGAAATTAGCCTTAAGGCTTAGCTTAATATATTTAGGTATTAGGTAGTATAGAAAATACGTAGTTAAAAGGGTAAGGGGCGTAAGTTAGTAATAAAAGGGCGGCGAGATTAATAAGGGCTATATAAATATTATAGTTAGCCTTAAGCTATTACGAATAATTTTTAGCCTTAGCAGCCGCCTCCTCCCGCTATAAGGCGAGAATATCTTACTATATTTACTTTTATTACTATAAAGATTTTTTATAATAGGCGGCGAATATATTAAGGTTAAAGATAACTTACCTTTATTACTAAGCTTAATATTACTAATATTAATATATAGCGCTACTTATTTCGCGGTAATATATTAATAATATAAGTATAAGAATAATATTATTACTAAAAAAGATAAGAGTATTAAAGCTAGATAGCTTAGATAACGGGGATAAGAAAATATCGGCCGTAAAGTAAAAAGTAAATTATATAATATTAAGCTATATTTTAAAATAGTTAGCGCGGGCTTAAAAAATAAGCGTTAAGATAGCGTATTAGCTAGGAGTAATATTATTACGAGCGCGGGCGGGCGTTTAAATAGCTTTATTATTAGCGGCTATATTTTATAAATCGTAAGCGGCCTACTAAAAGCGTGCGTCCTTAATAAAAAGGTGCTTTTCTTATAAGCACTTATAACGCTAGGAATAGCACGCTTAATAAGCCGCTACTTAGCTATAAATATAATTAGCTATTTTATTATTTATTAAGTTATTTAAATAGAGCGTATATATATACGATATTTTTATTAGTAGCGCGGTATTTTTATTATCGCTATCTCCTTATATAATATACTCCCCTATAGCGTAAGTTAAAATAGACGGAGCGGCTAATATACTAATATAATAATATAAAAAAGTAATATACTAATAGAAAAAATAACGTAAAGCGGTAACGTAACGATAGCGCGAAGACGATAAGATTAATATTTTTAGAATAGGTAATATATAGAAAAAGAAAAAAAAGGAAAAGGAACGCGTAAGGGAATTTTTATTTTATTTTAGCTTATACCCTTACCGGAGATAAATATACTTTTTTCCTAGGGCGGCGGGGTATATAAGGGATTCGGGCTATACTTAAATAACTAAGTTATATAAGGTAATTAGTTATATCTCCGCGCGACGCGCGCGCGGATTACTTACCCCTATTAGGCGTTACGACCCCTTTTATACAGCTTTTTATAATCGTTCTAAATAATAAAGTTACCTTCTCGTAGATAGCTTAGAGGCCGAACCTTTATAATAATTATTTTAAAGTATAATATAAAGCTAAAGAAGCTTTTTAAAAAAGTCCTTAAAAGGGTAAAAATTTAAAATATTATTTTTTTAAGTTTAAATAAGGAAAAAATTCCTTTTAGTAAATATTATTTTTTATTAATATTATTACTTAAAGTAAAGATTTTCAAACTACGCTACTTACTAAAACTCGACTTTTTATATACTAAATATAATATTATAACTTAAACTAGCAGTTTTTTATATTATAAATAATATTATAAATAAAAAATTAAAAAATATAATAAATAACGCTAAATAGAATATATTAACTAATTTAAAATAACTTTTAAGATTTTTATAAGCTTTTTATAAGGCTTTAAGGTTTATTCTTTATTATAGCTTTAAAAGCTTTATTTTATATTTATATAATTTTTTAGAAGCTTAATTTCTTAGCTATAAAATATAAAATTAATATAAAAGTATATATAAAAATATAGTTATAATAATCTTATATAACTATTTATAAATAGTTTTATTAAGTTTTTTAAAATAATATCTAAATTAAATAAAAACGTTTTAAAACACTATATATTATATACTTTTTTATTAAAATTAAATTAAAAATAAGCTTATAATATAGCTTAAAACTTATAATATAAAAAAGAAATAAGCTATATATTATTATATTATATTATGCTAAGGACTTATAAGGTATTTAAATATATAATAGGTAGGAAGAGAGGAAAAACTAAGCTAGGCTTAGAGGAAAACCCGTTACTAAATAGTTAGTAGCTAATAAGGTAAAAATAGTAAGTAGAGAGAGAGTACTATAGCGGGCCTCGTGCCGGTCTACTAAATTAAAATACCGGGTCTAGGGTAAATTAAGCTAAGGTTTAGGGGTTACTAAAGCGAGGGCGGCCGCGAACTTTAATTATAAAAGGGCAAATATAAGCTAGATTTTTAATAAGAGGGAAAAATATATACCGCTATAAGGGGGGGAAAATATATACTAGTATATATTATAATACCTTATAATTAATAAATAGTCTACTATAAAGTATAAAATCTTATAGCTTATATAATATAAAGCTTTTTTATATATAATATTAATTTTTATTTTCTTATATATAATATTAAT
This sequence comes from Ophiocordyceps camponoti-saundersi (nom. inval.), assembly GCA_003339415.1. Classification (NCBI taxonomy): domain Eukaryota; kingdom Fungi; phylum Ascomycota; class Sordariomycetes; order Hypocreales; family Ophiocordycipitaceae; genus Ophiocordyceps; species Ophiocordyceps camponoti-saundersi. Next base: position 8,743 of record PDHQ01000526.1, read on the forward strand.
TTTTATTTTTTTATATATAATATTAATTTTTAATTTCCTTTTTTATAATAATAATAACTTATAATTATAATATAAAAATAAATAATAAATAAGCTATATTTTATAATAATTATATTTTTAAACTTATTTAAAATTATATCCGCTATTTATATACTAGCTATTAAGATTAGCTAAATAAATTATATCTTATTTAAGCTAAATATTTATAAAATTAAGCTAGTATTTAATAGCTATAAATATATACGCGTATATTACTTATACTTAGATGAATTCTTAGGCGCTATAATAAATAATAAAAGTTTAAAAAGGTATAAGCTATAGCTAAGAAGGATTTTACTTTAATTTAAAATTTAAATTAAAGTTATATTTATAAAAATATAATTAAGGCGAGGAACGCCTTAAGGGGTATTCGTATTAAGGTTACGAAAGAGGTAAAAAAAGTAAAGGAAAAGGAGGGGAGATATTTATCTCTATACTTAAATTAATCTATATTACTTTAAAGCGAATTAACGCCCGTATTAATTAATAAACTTTAAGCTTTATAAATATAGCTTATAATATACTTAACTTAAGTAAGAAAGTAATAATAATATTTAAAAAGTTAGGAGTGCTAGCTTAAGCTTTACTTAGGGTAAGGATAAAGTTAACTTATAAGAAGAGTAAGACTTATAAGCTAGCGATAACGAAGCTTATTAAAGCGGCGCTTACAGCGCTTTTAAAAAATAAAAGTAAAAAGTAAATATCCTCTATTATAATTTAAATATATCTTATTAAGAAAAAGGCCCGCGCTACGCTTAAGACTCTTATAATTATATTAGATATTAATAGTAATAATAATAACTTATTACTTATTCTTATTATTAATTTAAAATATTTATATCTTACTAAGGTATACCTTAAAAGAAATAAGGAAGGGAGCTTATATTAAGTTAGTTTTAGATAAAAAAATAATAAAATTTTAAAGTTTAAAATTATATTAATATTAAATATTATAAAGTTAAGCTTAACTAAAAAGAAGGTTACTAAGTTACTTATAATAAAAATAACTTTAGTTAAGGTAATAGCTATTATAATAGCTATTAATACTTATATAATTATAATAACTTATAGCGCTATTATAATAAGGATAGCTTTAGCTAAGTTTTATATCTTTTAAACGCTTAAAATTATCTAGCCTTAAGTTATATAATTACCTAATATTAGTAAAGAGTTTTAATTACTTAGTTTCTAATATAATTCACCTCTTACTAACTTAGAATTACTAAAAAAGAATAAGCTTAGGCTATACCTTAGTAAAATATTAAGGAGGCGCGGGAGGCTTTATAATTATAAGCTATTACTAAAATACTTAAAAATCCTAAAATTAATTAAATTACTCTTAAATAAGGATAATAAGCTAATACTAATAATAATTATCTTTAATAATATATAGCTTATAGCTATATTAAATCTAATTATTATTTTAAGTTTATCTTCGCGATAAATAATTATATTTTAGCTAGTTATTACTCTAAGCTTATTATAATAGTAAATAATTATATTATAGCTAATTATTATACTAAGCTTATTATAAGCTACCGCGCTTATAATAACTCTAAGTAAAACGCGCCTTACTTTAAATATTAATAGCTTTACGCTAAATAAGCTCGCGTCTCGGGGCTAGTATTAGTTTATAACTACTCTTACTAATAAGGGGGCTAAAAAAGTTAAGGAGTTATTAGATAAGGAAAAGGATAATAACTTAAATATAATAAATATAAGTTCCCTTAAAATATAAAAAAAATTATAAATAAAGTAAGTAAATTAATAATATTATAATTATAATAATTTATATAAAATAAAACTATATCTAGTCTTAGCTTAACTTAAAAATATTAGCGTAAAATAAATTAATAAGTTAGAATTAATATAAATTAATATATTAAAATATTTACTTTATAATTATAATTATAAATAAGTAATAGTTAAGCTTTAAATATAGCTTAATATTAAAAAAATAAGTTAAGGTAATTTATAGCGCTATTTAACTAAGTAAAGGTATTAAAAAAAGTAAATAGTAAGTATTCTCTAGTTTAGTTTTATATTAATATAAAAAGGAGATTATTTCTAATATACGTTTATAAAAGAGAAACTTTTTAAAATAAATTTTACTTATATATAGTTATATAATTATAATATTAATATATTTTAATAAATCTTTATATCTTAAAGTAACTTCGCTTTATTAAAGTAAAGCGGGAAATTAAAAGGAAATAAAGTAAGCTTAGAGTATTTTATATATAGTTAGTTTTTAAAATCCTCTTACTTTACTTTTTAATCTTAGCGGAGAAAATTTATTATATATTTTTTATTTAAAAATTATATATTATTTCTTATTTATATTTAAAATATATTCCTCTAATAGCCGCTTAGCTTTTTATTATCTTATTAGTTAAGAAAAGAGGAAGCGTAAAAAAAGCTTTAAAATATTTATAAAAGTAGTCCGGATCTTATTTAATATTTTATATCTTTTAAGCGGCGAAAAATATTAGTTTTCCTTTTATTTAAATAAAGATTAAGTAAAAAAACTTAAAACTTAGCTTTAAGGTAATAAATAAGCGTAGCTTTATAAGCTTTAAGTATTATTCTAAAATATTATAATTATATTAGTCTTAGAACCTTAGCTAAGCTTAGTAAGTCTCTACTTATAAGGGTAATAATATAAAATATAATAATAGTATATATAATAAGTAATTAGATAATTTTTATATAAAGTTTATAAGTATAGATAAGGGGGTAACTTTAAGTAAAGGCGGATAAAAGAGAGAAGGCGAGGTTTTAGTAAAAAAGTTTATTATATATAATTTATAAATAAGGTTTTTATTATAACTATTAATAAATTTAAACGCTTAAGAGTCTTATTTTAAAAATAAGGTAAACTTAGTAATTTCTTAGTTAAACTAAGTTTATCTTTAAAATATATTTTTAGGAAAAATATAAAAGCTTACTTTTTTCTAGTTTAAATTTTATATTATAATTATACGCTTATTATTTATATATTATCTATATAGCCTAAAGCTGTTTTATAATTATTTTAAAATTAAGCTTAATATTAAAAATATTTATATTATCCGCGAAATTAATTACTTATATTCCCTTTTTATTTATTAGCTAATTATAAAGTGAGGTTATATATAGAATAAATAAAATAGTAAAAAGTAATAAGCTTTAAAAAACGTTAGTCTTAATTTAATATAGTTTTAAAATCTTATTATTAAAGCGAAGTTAAGAGGTATAGTTTTATAAATAGCTATTTAGGAACGCTAAGATCTAATCTAAAAATCCTAAATACTTAAGTTTAGTAATAAATTTATTATAATATATAATATAAAACGCTTTTTTAATATTTAGTTATAAAAAATATTACTCTTTTCCTAGCTTAAGTAGCTTAAATAAGCTTAATACTTATAAAGATAGCTAGCTTTATAAATTAGTTTTACTTATTACTTATTTAGCTTTTAAGGAAAAGTTAGTATAACTTTATAGCTTTAATAATTTATTATCTTATTATACTTTTCAGGATTTTACTTTAATAATATAAAAAAATATAAGCTTATAAGTATTTACTTTTTAATAAGCTTTTAGTTTTTTTCTAAACTTATATAAAATAATTATAATAGTAAACTATAGCTAGGGCGGGAAATACTTAAATTATATATACGCTTAAAAATTATAGGAAGCTAAGTAATAAAAATAAAGTAATAAATTTTTAGAAATTTAATAAAAATATTATTTACTTTAGTTACTTTTTAAAAGATTATTAACTTAAGTATTATAAATATATTAATTTAAATAATCTTAATATTAATAAGGAATTTAAGTTTAAATAGTTTAATATTAGTTAGGGGTATATTATAAAGCTAAGGAAAGAACTAATTAGCTAAAATATTAGCTTTAGCTATAAAGCTATTAGCTTAAGATTTATTAATTTTTATTAATATAAGAAGATAAATTAGATTTTAAAGGAGACTATTTTTAATATAAGCTTAATACTTAATATATTAAAACTTAAAAGGTAAGCTAGTAATAATATAAAGGAAAAATTGCTAATAAGTATATTTTACTAAGTTTATAGCTATTTTTTTAAATAAAAGCTATCTTTTAAAATTATTATTAAGAAGAGTTTAATAGGAAAAACTTATATTTACGCTAAGCCCGCGTAGCTGCCTAAATAGCTAAAGCTTTAGCTAGGGTAAATTACGCCGCCTTATAAGAATAAAAAAAAGTAATAAATAATATTATCTAGTTAATAATAAGCTATAATTTTTAGTAAAGTTAGTTAAAGGTATTATTAACTTTTATTAAGTTAGTAAAAGGGGAAGGTAATAAGATAATCTTAGATAAAAATTCGTAATAAACTAAATCTAAGTTTGTTTATTTTTATTATAAGCGTAGCGTAAGCGCCGCTTTATATAAGGGGATCCTAATTATAAGAGATTAAAAAATATAATTAAATCTAATAAGGTTAAGGTTTAATAAAATATAATATATATATAAGTTTATTATAGCTTAGATAAGGTTTAGTATATTATTCTTATATTTATAAAAGATTTAAATATATTCTTTTTTTAAAGTAAGGAGTTAGAATTATAATAAAGTTATTTTATAGATTAGCTAATTTAAGTTATTAGAAAGCTTTTTATAATAATCTTAAAATAAGTAATATAAGTTAAAATTACTAATTAGGATATAATTAGGGTTTAAAGGAAAGTTTTAAAAAATTAAAAAGCTACTATTATAGGGAGTATTAAAGGGAGAGTAAATAGAAATAAACTAAAATCCGGAATAGAAAATAATACTCGCTTAGTCCTCCCCTATTTCTAGAAACTTAAAGGAGATATTATATTTTTTATAAATATAAACTAAAATATAGCTGCTTTTATAAATAAAGTAGTAAGGCGAAATTTTAAATAGGGGAGGCTTAGCGCTAAGGTAGCTAATAGTTTCTTAAAAAGTAATAATATTATAATCTAATTTATAATTAAATATTAGCTTAGCTAGCTTAGTATACTTTTTTATATTCTAAAAAAGGACTTTTATAAATATAAGGAAATAGTAAAAATAATAATAATTTCTTTATTATAATTTTTTTATAGCTTAGTTATAAATCTTATTTAAATCTAAGCTAAGGCTAGAGTAATTAATATTTTTATATACTTTTAGATAGTAAAGTTAAGTTAAATTAATAATAAAGCTAATTTATTAATAGTTTATATAAGTAGGACGCTAGCTATATTTTAAGGGAGGGAGGTATTTTAAGCTTATTAGATAAAGTATTTTATTATTTTAAGGGTATTCCTAATTACTTATATTTTAATAGCAGGGCAACCCCTTTTAAAGCTTTAAAGTTATATATATATTTTTTTAGTAATAAACTAACTTAGAGATATATTATATATAATAATATCCGTAGCTATTATTATATTTATCGATTATAAAATTATAGAAAATGCTAAAGTATAATAGTAATCTATATAAGTAAAGGAGGAGATTTATATATAAGTTAGATAAGGAAAAGGGGTATATTACGTAAGATATATTATAAAAAAGTAAGGTAACAAGAGTAAGGGAAGTTTTATTAGTATTTTTATTATAATATTTTAGATAGAAGCTTTAATAAACTCTTAGTTAATATTAAACTAATTTTAGGAAAAGATTAGATTATACTTAGTTTAATATAAAGTATAAGAGGAAAGTATATATAAAGGAAGAAAGGGGGGAATATACGTAAGGATACTTTATATATAAATAAAGCTTAGAATCTTTTTAGTAAATAAGATATAAATAATTATTAAGAATTAGAAAAATATACTTTTAATAATAATAATTTTTATTAATATTTATATATATATTATAAAAGCTAACTAATACTAATTAATAGTTAAAATTTAGTTAACTATAAATTAGTAAGGAATAAAATAATTAACCTTAATAATAAACTCTTATAAAAATAATTATATAAATATAAGTTATAATTAATTAAAAAGTTAATATAAAGCTATATAAAACCTTTTTTAAAACTATTACGGACCTTACCTCTTTTATCTCTTATCTTCTTATCTAAGATAAGATAAGTAAATAAGTAATAAAAAAATAAAAAAAAAAGTCCGATTTCCTTCCTTCTAACCTTACTACTAAATAGAGCCCTTAATTCTAGCTAAGCCTTATTATACGAGGTTAGTACTAAGGTTAGTAAAAAGGGTATTTTCGCTTTAGACTCTTTTAAGGCGATAGGAAGCTTTTATTATTAATAAGAAATAAGAAATATTAAAAATATTACTTCTTACGCTTACTAATAAAAGAAGGATTAAATAATATAAATAAAAAGATAATTATTAATTACTAATTCTAAAAATTAAAGTAAGATATTTCTTAAAACTTAAAACTTTTTCTAGAATTAAAAGCTTAAGGAAGGAAGAGGAAAAGGAAAGGAAAGAGAGGGAGGGAAAGCTTCCTTATATAAACCTTTTCCTTCCTTCGCTTATTAATTCTATAGAAGCCCCTAGAAACTTCTAAAAACTAAGACCTACTTTTACCCCGCTTCTCTTAGTAAGTAAGATTCCGTATTTTTATCTACCCCGCTTTTACCCCGCTTTTACCTCGCTTCTTTATAGTAAATAAAAGCTTAAAAGCTTATCTTTTTTTCGATCGCTATATAACTTCCCGATCGCTACGCTTATCGTTAAGTCCGCTTATCTCTGATAACTCTAGTAAGTCCGATTAGGTATAGGGTAATCCGGCTAGTTTTAGCTAAGCTCGGCTAAGCTTATTAAAGCTATATATTTTATTAAGTATTAAGAGAAGTAGCTTTAAAATCTTAATACTTTTTTATACGCTTTAAAGCTTAATAATATAAGTACTTAGTACTTATAAGATACTAAGGTATTACTAAGTATATATTATATAAGATTTCCTAAATAGGAAATCCGCTTAGGTAATTAAAATACCTTTATTAAGTATATATACGAAATACTTAAATATTTAAATATTAGTATTTTATACCTTATTTAGGTAGCTTACTTATATAAGTAATATTATCCGCTTATATAATCTTTTATTATAGATTTTACTAAGTAGTTTGCTTAGTAATTAAATAAGTATATAAGTACTTATAGCCGGTTTATTACACGTTCCCCTTTTTATAGTTTTAAACTTTTAAAACTTAAGTAAAAACTAAGAATAATATAGGGTATAAGTACTTATATAGTTAATTACTTCTTATAGTTTCGAAAGTAATTTTCTTTATAAGATTTTCTTTTTTAAAGAAATAATATAGCTTACTTTTCTTTTTAAACTTTTAAAAAGGTAAGATATAATATAGTTTTCTTTCCCCTTTCTAAAGTTTTTCTATATTATTCGCTTCTTCCCCTTTCTATAGTTTTAAACTTTTAAAACTTTAGCTTTCTATTTTTTTTTCTCTTAATAATAAAGCTTTATTATTTTACTAAAGCTTATAGCTTTAAGTAAAATAGCTAAATTATTTTTATAAGCTAAGTATCCTCGGTTTTCTTAAAAAAATTTTTTTTTTTTTTAAAGGGATATTTTCTTTTCTCTTTTAAGGTAAGAATAGCTTTTCTTTACCTTTTATCTCTTTTTCTTAAAAATAATAACTTATTCTATAAGTAAGGATTTATTCTTATAGTAAGTATTTTTTTTTTTCTAAAATAGCTTATTATAAAACTCTTTTTTATAAGAAAATAATAGCGTATAGAGATACCGCTATTTTCCTTAAAGGTAATTTAATTTAATAACTAAATAGAGTTTTTAAAGTATTTAATAATAGCTTAAATATACTTTTTAAAGCTTATTACTCTTTTCTTTTTAAGTAAGATTAATAGTTCTTTATTTTACTATTAACTTACTCTTAGGTTAAGAAGGTATATTTTTTTTTCTCTAAAGTAAGTTAAGCGTTTCCTTACTTTAATATTCTTTTTCTTCTTAGCTTTCTTAGCTAAATAATAATTTTTTTTTCTTTATTTCTTTAAGTAAGTTAAACTTTATACTTTATAACTAAGCTTCTCTTAGTTAAAAATAGTTTAGCTTCTAAAAAGAAATTTTTCTTTCTTTATTTAATAATTATATAGCTTAGGATTTTAACTTCTTAATTAAGAAATCCTTTTAATAAAGCGTATATAATATTCTTTCTTAATTTTTATTAAAAATAGCGTTATTAAAACTTCGTTTTACTAATACTTATTATAAAGCTAATATTTATACTTTAATTTTTTAAGTATAAATAAAATTCTTTATATAAAGTTCGGTTTTACTATTTTTTTTTTAAACTTAATTTTCCTTTTACTATTATATAAGTATTTATTTCGGTAAAGTAATTTAAATCTAGTTTTCTTTAAATTCGTTAAGTTAAGGTTATTTTTAACCTTCTTCTTAATTTCGATTTATTTATTTCTAAAGTTTTATATATTATATCCTAAATTTAATATAATATTTCTTTAATTTAGTATATAATATATCCTTAATTTAGTTTTAGTATTCTTTTAATATTATAAAGATTATCTTTTAACTTTATTTTTATTTCCGATTCTTTATTTCGTTATTTTCTTTTTTAGTAATTAAAGATTTCTATAGCTTACTTTTTTTATATAAGTAGCTAAATTTTATTACCTTTAACTAATATTAAAAATAGCTATTAATATAGTTAAAAAAGTATATTAAAGGGCGTTTTTTAAATTTCTTTTTATTTCGGTAATTTTATTCTTAAAGTCTTAAGTTTTTTTCCTTTTTATATAAAAATAAAGTTCCTAAAATTTATTCTTAAATTATTTCCTTAATATATAAAGTTTCTTCTTCTTAAGAATTTATATTATAAGTTAATAAAGCTTCTTATAAAGCTTTAGTTTCGAATTTTTCTT
>PDHQ01000527.1:0-17649 GCA_003339415.1 Ophiocordyceps camponoti-saundersi (nom. inval.)
ATAATAATAATAATAATAATAATAATAATAATAATAATAATAATAATAATAATAATAATAATAATAATAATAATAATAATAATAATAATAATAATAATAATAATAATAATAATAATAATAATAATAAAAATAATAATAATAATAATAATAATAAAAATAATAAAAATAATAAAAATAATAAAAATAATAAAAATAATAAAAATAAATACTCCCGCTAAATTAAAAGCGGAGGTAATAGTAATAATAAACTTAAGGCTAAGAGTAATAGCGGAGGTAGTAGCGAAGTTAAAGGTAGCAAGGGTAAAGGAGCTTATAATAATAATAATAGTAGCTATAAAGTCCGTAATAATAGTAATAATAGTAGTGATAGTAGCGGTAATAAGGGCTATAATAATTATTAAGTAAGTAATTACCTAACTATATAAAACTATATTATTAAAATTTATAATAAAAACTTAATTTTATTTTAATAATATTAATAATACTTAAGCTTAAATATTATATAAAATTTATAAAATAAAGCGTAATATTAACTAGTAAATTATAAATAATATTAAAATAAATTAATTAAGATATATATTAAGTAATATATTTAAGCTTAGTTATATATTTAACTTAAACTTAATAAAGCTATTATTAAAAATAAAGCTAAAGGCGGATTAGGGGGTAATAGCTTTATTACTTATTTTTATTATATTAATATTAAAAAGTAAATTAAAATAAATAATAATTAAGAGAGATAAGGAGGTAAGTAAAGCGGAGGAGAAAGTAAGTAAGGCGGAGATAGCTAGCGGGGTAGAAAAAGTTAAAAGCGTAAAAATAGCTAAAAATATAATAAAGGAGATAAAAGTAAGGGCGGAGAAGGAGTTAGTAAAAGCAGAGGTAATAAGGGCTATAAAAAAGCTAAAGCTAAAGTTAGATCTTATCTAAGTACCTAAATTCTCTCTTATAAAGTTTATATTAGTAGCGTTAAAATATATAGTAAAGAGCGATAATAATAGCTTAGAAGATAAGCTTATAAAAGTTAAAAGTATAATTAAGCGTAAAAGATAAGGTAAAAAGTAAGGGCGGAAAAAAAGTAAGTAAGCTAAGTAAAGCTAAGTAAATTAAGGAGTAAAGTTAGGGGTAAGGTATAAGGTAAATAAATAATAATAGTTATATAGCGAAAATACTAAAAACTATCCTTTATATTTAAACTTTATATTTAAATATTTTAATATATTTAAATATTATAAAATAATAAAAAGAGGTTAAATTAATAAAGGCGTTATAAGTAAATAAATTATAAGATAAAAGGGCTTATAATAGCTTTATAGCTAAAAGCTTTATTAAAATCCTCGCAGTTTTAAATTAAACTTATAGGAAATATTAATAAAAGCATCCTTATATAAGTAGTTAGTTTATAATATAAGGTAAAGTAAGCTATTATTTTATTTTCCTTATTATTATAAGGGTAATAAAGAGTTATAATTATAAGAATATTATAAATATAAAGAAACTTATTAAAGCTAATTTTACTATTATAAAGCTAAGTTAAGGCGCTACTTAGGAATTTCGAAAAGCTTTAATAAATTTATAAAGCGTTACTAAGTTTTAGTTAAGGTAGTTTATTAATAAGGTATCTAAAAAACTAGCTATATTTTTAAAGCCTCCTTTTTTTAAAATTCTAATAAAGCTATTATTTTTCGTAAAGATAAGCTTTTAGAATCTTAGGAGACTAGGAGAAGATATTTAAAATCCGTACTTAAATAGTAAAAAAAGATTAAGGAGATTTGAAGAGAATATAAGCGGGGCGGGGCTAACCTTTATATTATTAGTAAAAATATATAAAGATTCTTTTAAAAGCGGAGTAAATATAAGCTATAAGTCCTTTATTATAAAGGAGTTAATAGCTATAAGCGGCGCGGTAAAATAGGTAAATATTAATAAAAGGGATAAAAGTTTTAAACTTAATATAAAAGAAAAAAGTTACTTAGTACGCCTTAGAGATAACGCGGAGGTATTTAAACTAAATTATAGCTAGCTATTAGAGAATAAAGCTTTTAAGTTCCCCGCTTAGTAAAGTTAAAGCGGAGTAAATTATAAAACTAAAAGTAATTATAAACTTAATAACCTTAGTATAGATTTCCCTTACTTAGAGGAGTAAGAAGCCTTATATAAATAAGGTAAGCTTAGTTAAAGCTAGCTATTAATAAGTAAGCTTTTTTATAAAGTAGCGGAGGTAAAGCTTTTATTAAAGTTTATAGTAAATCTAAACTTTAAATATATATATTTTTTATATAAGTTAAATAATATTCTTATTAAGGATTAGTAAAGTTATATTAGTAAAGTAAGCTTTTATAAAATAAAGGATTTTATTTTTAAGTAGCTAAAAAGTTATTTTATACTCCGTTACCTAATTATAAAAGATACTCTAAGCTTATTTAAGCTAATAACGGACTTAAGCGGAGGTATACTTAATATTAAAAATATTAATATTATTTATAAATCCGATAATAAATATACTAATCACTTATTTTAAGCGCTTATAAAAAAATAAGATATATAGGATAAATAATATTAAAGAAAGCAGGGAGCTTTTAAAGATTTTAGTAAAAATAAGAAAAAAGTTTAATAATTTACTATTAACTTTTAAGTAGGAAATATAGTTAGAAAAGTAAAAGTAAAGGAAAGCTATAATCTATTTAAGGAAGCTAAAAAAGTTAAGGATTTATATTAGCTTAAAGTATTAAATATAATTAAAGGCGCTTATTATATTTAATATTAAAAAGGAAGCCGAGCTTTAGAAGCTTTAAGTAATATAAATAAACTTTATTAAAAGAAGTAAAGCGCTATTAGTAAATTAGTTTAGCTAGTTACTTATCTAACTTTATAATAAGATTCCTATAAACTCTACTATATAAGATATTTTCTTTATAATTATAGTTTTAAAAATCTTATTTTTAATATAAAAAAAGGAGATAAGATAGTAGCTACTTAGAGTTTAATAAACTTTTAAGCTTTTTCCCGCTTTTTAGAAAACTATAATATTAAAAGTCTAATATTAAATAGGAAAATATTTATAAGTAATATATCCTTAAAAAAGCTTAGTTAAAATTACTATAAAAAGTTATTTATTACTTTTTAGGAAGCTAATAAGGATATTATTAAGCTTAGCGGACTTTTATAATATAATACTAGAAATAGTAAAGCGGACTTTATTTTTAATAACTTAGGAGAGAATATTTATTAAAGGGAAAAAGTTAAAAATAAGAAAATATAAAGTATTTTCTAAAAAATAGGGAAAAAACTTATAAGCTAGGAGCTTTAACTTTTTAGAGAAAGATAATAAAAAAGTAAAATCTATATCTTATTAAAAAGGAGAAATATATATAAGCTTTAAAAAAGCTTAGCTATAAAGTTTTACTTACTAAGTTATAAACTATATAATATTAAAATCGCCGCTTATAAAAGTAAGAAATCGCCTTTAATTATCTCTCTTCGCTTTCTTAATAAAAGATTTCTATTATATTATAATATTTTAATATACTTATTAATAATTAGAGTTTAGCTATATTTACTAATACCGCTTAGTACGCTTTATATTTAAAATTATAAAAGTAATTTTTAAAGTTTATTATAAGTATAAGTAAAAACTATATTATTAAAATAATTTTAGAATTATTAAGTTAGCTATAATATTTAATTATTTATATAGCTATATTATTAACTTCTTAATATTTATTATAAGCTCCGCTTAAATAGCGAAAAATAAAAGGCGGTTTTTATTTTTACTTATAAGATATTAAAGTTAAAATATTTTTAATATAAGATTAAAGTAAAATTTAAAAAAGGGGAGATAATAAATAATATAAATTAGCGGATATAGTTAAAGCTAAGAAAATTAAAGTTTAAGCTAAGGTATATAAGGAAATAGTTAAGCGTATTTTAGATTAAGTTAATAATATTAGCTCTTTACTTATATACCTTTTAAGTAATTTTATAAGAAAAGGTAAGGAGTTTAAAGCGGAGTTAGTAAAAAGCGGAGAGAAGCTTTATAAAGTAAGGGGAGGTATATTTATAAAAGTTTTAGGAGGGGTAATAAGCGTTAAAATTATTAAAAATAACTAGTAAAGTAAAGGCGGAGGCGAAATATAAAAAAGGAGGAGAAATTAATAAGCGTAAAAAAGGTTTAATATATATTTTAAGTAATAAAAAGTAAATAGTAAATACTTAAAGCTTATTATAAAAGGAAACTTTAGTAAAGTTAAGCTTTATAATAAGGTTTTAGTTACTTATTTTATATTATTTATATATATAAAAAAGAGCCTTATTTTTATTTTAGATAAGGTAATAAAAAGTAAATTTAAGAAATAAAGGGTAATTATATATATTAAGCTAGAATTCTTATATAGCGATAATATTATAGCTTTTTTTATTAAATAAAGTAAGCTAAGCGAAGCGGTTAATTTTCTATATATTTTATAATAAGGTTATAATTCTTATAAGGATTAAGTATTAGAAATAGTTATTTATAATTACTTTAATTATATAAAGTTTACTAATATAAACTCTGCTTAAAATTATTATAAAGCTAGTTATAAGTTATAAAGTTTATTATATAGCTTATAGCTTTTATAAGTATTATTAAGTTAAAAGCTTTTTAAAAAGACTTAAGTAAGTAAAATATTATAAGAGGATCGCTAAGGTATATTTTTAGAGGATTTATAATATACTCGCTTTTTTAAAGAAACTATAATAAAGCTTTTGCTATTTTTATAAAGTTACCGCTAAGTAAAGGCTAAAAGTTAAGCGGACTATAATAATTAAAAAAATTAAAGTTTATTAAGGAAGCTAAACTTAATATAGCTTTATTATTTTCGAAACTCTAAGTAATCTTTTAATTATATAAAGTATATACTTTTATATAAAATATAATAGCGGGGTTTTTCTCCTTTTTATATAAAATAGTTTTCTTTCTTATTATTATATAAAGTAGCTATATAGTATTTATATTAAAAAGGCTCCTAGTAATACTTAGTAATATACTTAAATTAAAAATATTTATAATATTATTTAAGGCGTGCGGAGTCTTTATAAAGTTTATAGTAAATTATTTTTATATTTATAATTACTTTATTTAAGTAAAGCTTATTTATATCCTTTATATTACTTAAGCTTATAATAAAATAAGTTTATAAAGCTTTTTTATTAATAGTACGCTAAGGTTAAAATACCTTTACTTAAACTATATTAACTTTATTTACCTCTCTAATAATATTAAATAGCGTATTATAGTTATAGTTAGCTATTAAGGTTTAAATACTTTTAATAATAATAATATTAATATAAGACATGTAATAATAGCCTTATAAATCGCCTAACCTCTTATAATATTTTACTAAGATTTCTCCTTTTAGGATTTTACTTAAATTTCCCCTAGAAACTTTATTACCTTTACACTTAGGAAATTATTAAGATTTCCTATTAGGATTTCTTTATAATAACTTTTAAGATTTTACTAAGATTTCCTACTAGATCTAATATTAAAATATACCTCTAAGAATCTCTAGATTTTACTAGGAAATCCCCGTATACTAGGAAATTACTATATACTAGGAAATCTTTATTTTACTAATATATATAGAAATTACCGTAAAATCCCCTTAAGTAAATATTTTTAGGATTATACTAGGAAATCTTCCTTAAGCTCCTAGCTATATAATTAGCTTAATATTCCTTTAAGTAATAATTTAGATTCTTTTATAATTATTATTTTAATTCTTAAAAGACTTTTACCTATACTTATATTTTTTATAATAGCTATTTTATAATCTTATAATTAATAGCTAGCTTATCTCCTTTTTCTATATATTATATTTAATAGCTAGCTTAATATATACGCTTACTAAAAGATTATATATATAAATATATATTAACTAATAGTAATTTTATATTATACTAACTTATAAATTTCTAGCTATTAAGGTAATAAATCGGACCTAAAATATTTTTACTAATAAGATTTTATAAGCGTAGATTTTTAGCTTAGAAGAAAGCTTTACTATATTTATTACTTTATTTTAGCTATATATTATTTCTTTACCCTTAAACTTTTTAAGGTAATTAAAGAAGAAATTACCGCTAGGAAAGAAAAAGCTTATATTTTTAATATTTATAAAAAAGTAAAGAAACCTTACCCCTTTAAAGGTAAATTTCCTTCTTTATAATATAGAGAAATAAAGCTTATTAGAAAGTACTTACTATATTAGGATAATTTTTAAAAAACTAAGTTACTTATTATAATTAATTATTTCTTAATTAATCTAAACGCGGTTATAAACTATAATTAATTATCTAAATAAGTAAATTAACTAAGGTATATATTAAATAATATTCTTTACTTACTTAAGATTTTTTTAGAAAACTAGCTACCCTTTATTTAAGAATACTTTTAAACTATAAGTAATACTAAAAATAAAAATAAGTAACTTACTTTATAAAAGGAAAATAGTAAGAATACTAAGCTTTTTTTTTAAAAAAAAGGTAAGGAAAAGGCTAAGTCCTTTTTACTGGATAAAGGTAAGAAAACTTTTACGCTATTAGAATCCTCTCTAAAAGGAGAACCTTTTACCTTAAAGAAGAATATTTTAAGAAAGTAGTGTTTTCTAAATCCTCTTATAATATTATTTAATTCCGGAAAACCTCCCTCTTTTTCCTTAAAAAAGGAAAAATTAATATAGATAGTTAATAAAATACTTTACTCCTATAATATTATACCTTAAAATTTAAATTACTTAAGATATATTAATTTAAAAGATAATTTATAATTGTATAATTAATTAAACTTATAAAAACTATCTAAATAATAAGTTTAGCTATAAGCTAAAAATATTAGATAATTTAAACTAGCTAATATTTTTAATATTACTTTTAACTAAATTAAGAAAACTAATTAAACTATTATTTACCGGAGTATTAACTAATTTAAAAACGCTTTAAAATAAGTTATAGCCTAAAGCGAGGATTATATTAATAAACTTATATAACTTATTCCCTTTTTTCTTAAAAGTTATATTATAAAATAATATTTTAGAGATCTAAATCTATAAATTAGATTAGAACTTACTTTTCCTAATTTTAGAATCTTAGGATAAGTAAAAGCCTTATAGAAAAAGTTTACTATCTAACTTAATATTACCGCTTTTATTATATAAAAATAAAGCTTTATATCTTAAGATATACTTACTAGAAAAGATTTCTAATTATAAATATTAAAAATAAAAAAAATAGCTTAGGTAGCTCTTTATCCTAAATAATTTATATTAATAATTATCTTTTCTTAACTTAATATCTTTCTCTAAGAAATTTTCTAATAGCTAACTAGCGAAAATATTTTAGATAACTAAATATATAAATACGAATAACTTATTCTAAATTTCTAAACGAAGCTAATTAGAGAAATTTAAGGTATTCTCTAAAATAACGCTACTTAGTATATAGTTTTAAGTAAGTTACCTTAATAAGAATATAAGGTAAATAATCCTAAGTAGAAATCCCCGTAAAATCTAAACTACTAACTAAAATATAAACTAAATTACTCCTTTAAAAAGCTAATAGATAATACTTAGAAACTTTTTAATAAAAATATTAAGTTTAAAATAAAGATAAAATAGCCTTTCCTTAAGAAAAATAAAGAAAGCTTAAAAGGTAATCCTATTTTTATTAACTTAACTTACGAACTTATAAATTAAGACCCTAATATAAATAGAGTTTTTACTATTTTTTTAGAATTACGTAATATTATCCTTAATATCTTAAAATAGCCCTTAAAAGATAACTTCTTTAAGATATTTAAAAATAAATAATTAGCTAATAATTTATATTATTTTATTTTAGATTTTAAGAAAATATAAGATAAAACCTTTTAATATTATTAGAGACCTTTTTCCTAAAAACCTTTTTATTATTAAAGCTATTTTATAAATAATTAATTTCCCTCTAAAATAAGTTTCCTATTTCTCCTATATAAAGATTTTAATATTTAGTAAAAATAAACCTTCTAACGCTATAAAAATATATATTAATATTAAAGTAGATAAATCTCTTATTAGGAAAAACTTACTTAATAAGTTTAATAATATTAACTATAATTTAATAATAATTTAAGGCTTAAATAATATTAAATTAGCTTTAACTTATAATTAGACTATTTTTACTTTATATATTATTAATAAAATTAATAGTAAGTTTTACCTTAGTAAGTTTAAAGCTAGCGCTTAAGTTATCGAGCGTTTTCTTACCGGAGTTTTATTAAGATAAGGGTTCTCGATCCCTTATAAAATTAATATCCTTAACTTTTAATAAGAGCTTTAAATTTAACTTTATAAAGGAATATATATTAAATATTATTTTACTTATAAAGGACTAGCTATTTATAGATATATAATAGTTATTTTAATAATAATAATCCCTCCTTTTTTAATAAGTATAATTTTAATACTAATTAAGGATCCTCCTAAGAATTATAACTTTATTTTTTTTCCTAACTTTTATTTTCTTTTTAGTTTAATTATTTATAATTACTTTTATTTAACTATTTTTAACTTAAGTAATAAGCTAATCTCTTTTAAATAGAGAGAAAAGGTTAGTATTATATTAAATCTTAATAATTAATTCTCTTCTATAATCTTTTAATAAATTACTAAAAAGGACTTCTCGGATAACCCTAATAAATATTTAATATTAAATTCTCTTTTAGATTAGATAATATTATTTAATAAAACTAATATTAACTTACCTCTTATTAATATCTTAAATTTAAATTAACTATACTAATTAGGTATTTTTAAAATACCTAATATCTAGGAAATTAAGGGAGAGTATAGTATTAAAATTTATACTTTTAATCCTTAGTTATTTAGAAAAATAAAATAGCTATATAATTCCCTTCTAAAATTATAAGAAAATACTAAACTAATTAATCTGCCCTTAAAATATTATTTAAAAATCCCCCTTATTAATAATTAGTATAAGAAAAAACTTAGTTTATATCCTTACTTATTAAATAAACCTAATTAGGATTTCCTTAATAAAAAATATAACGATATATATTTATAAGGTAAAATAAAATAAGCGCTTAAAGCTTTACTTTTCGCTAGCTTATATTTTATTATTTAAAGAAAAGGTAAACTATATATTATTAATAACTTATAAGTTTAAAATAGAGTAGCTATTCCTAATATATATCTAATACCTCTCTCTTAAGATATAATTTATAAGTTAGTAAGTAAAAAGGTTATTTCTACTATTAATACTCGAAGCTTTTTTTATTAGTTTCTTATCTATTAAGATTACTAAGAGCGGTTTATAATTATTTCCTACCGCGGATTAGAGAAAGCTATAGTCGCTTTTATAAGGTATAAAAATTCGCCTACTTATATATAAAGATTTATTAATTATATTCTCTAACTATATAAAGTATACGCTATTAAATATATCGATAATATAATAATCTTCTCCGATACCTTAGAGAATTATATTAAGTATCTAATTATAGTATTTAATCTTTTTATTAATATAAATCTTTCCCTCTTTACTTTTAAATTATTCTTTTATTACTTATTTATAAAAATATAAAGGTATTATATTAACGGATTTATATTAATAAATACTTAATCTTAAGTAAAAGCCTTATAAGATATTAAGTTCCCTAATATTTTATAATATTTTAAATAGTAAATTAGATTAGCTAGATAAATAAGATATCTTATTCCTTATTTTATATAATAAATTAACCCTTTTTAAAAACGTAAAATAGTAATATTTTAAGAAAAATAGGAAAATAAAGTACTTATTATTAAACTAAAAAGAAATACCTTTACCTCCTAGTCTAAGATTATCCTAATAAAGGAAAAAACTAACTATTTTAATAATATTACTAACGCCTTTTATAATAACGCTACTCTTAGTTAGTTTTTTCCTAATTATTAACTTTTTTTATAAATCGATATTTTTTAGGAAAATAGTTTTATAGCTTATTTTTTCTATATCGATAATAAGAAATTCTAGAAATTATTTTTAAGTTTACTTTAATAGTTTATTAAACCTATTTATTATCTTAATTATATATTTAAATTTTAGCTAAAATTAAATATTAGCTAACTAAACTTAAGATTTCTTACTTAGTTTTAGCTTATTATAAACTCTAAACTTATCTAATTAGAACCTAGAAACTAAAAATTATAATTTTTATAAATTATATTATAATTTTAATAATTATAAAATAAACCTCTCCTTTTACTACTAATATAAGGAGTAATAATTACCTTACTTTTACTTTTTAGTTTCTAAGTTAATATTTTTTTAAAGTTTAATATATTTTTAATATTTTTAATATTCTTATAAACTCTTTTTTACGCTTTTTTTTAAAAATAACCTTAGAAAAAGGATAAGGAGAACTTAAAAATATTTAAAAAGATTATATTAACTAGGAATATACGCTTATTTCTTTAGAAGCTATCCTTAATAACGCTTTCTAATATAAGATTTCTAAAAAATATGTTCTTAATATATAATAATCCGAAATCTTAAAGTAACTTAAAAATAAAGATTTTTAGAAAAAATTTACTTTTATCTAAGTAAATAGCTTATTATATTTTAAAAATATTAATAGTTAATAATAACTTTATATTTTTAAAACTTATATTAAAGAAATTATTTCTAAGTATTATTTTTATAAATTTTATATTAGCTAGAAATATATATAAGTTAAACTTTTCTTTAGTTTTATTATTTTCTAATTAAAGAAAAAGATTAACGATTTTATAAATAAATATAATATTTATAAATAAAATTAAACTAATAAATAAGCTTTTTTTAAGGAAATAGTTTTTATTTATTCCTTAGTAATTCCCTTTTATATAATTATAATAAATTTTATTATTAGACTTTTTCTAATCTTTTTAGAAAATTTACCTTAGTTTAAACTTAAAAGAAAGTTTTATAATATACTTTTTACCGTTACTAATAAATTCTTAAAAATATATATTTTAACTCTTAAATATTATTACTTTACCGCTAAAAAATAAGCTTAGCGGCTATATAATAAGCTTACTTATTATAATTAAGGACTCTTAAAATAAATTATCTTTAATTAGGATTTAAAGTTTATATTTAAGTTTTAGAAAACTTTATAATTTACTTTTAGCACTAAACTCCTTATATTAATTATATATTACTTATAAACTAATAATTTATTTAAAAAATAAAACTATATTATTAAAATTACTTTTAAACTCTTCGGTACTAATTTCCTAATAAAATAATAGATTAATACCTTACTAGCTTTTTAGTTTTTACTTAATAACTTTTTCTTCTTAGTTATTAAAACTATATTAAGTAAATTACTTATTAGATTTTAAATAGATAATAGTCTTTATTATCTAAGCGATTAAGCTTCCTTTAAATTTAAAAAAAAATTAAAAAATAAAGTAATTATCTTTATTATTTATACCTAAGCTATAATAAAAAGATAATATAATAAGAAATACTAAAAGCTTAAGTTTAAGCTTAGCGATTAAATTTAGCTAAAACTTAGGAAAGGATATTCTATTCCTAATAAATAAAGTAGCAAAGCTTTTAGAATAATAAACTAAGCCCTTCCGCGTAATCGAAAAAATTAGTTATTTAGCTTATTAATTAAATCTCGATAACTTTATAAATATCTATCTTATTATATTAGTTATATAACTTTAACTAGCTAATATTTTAAAAGAATAACTTAGCCCTAAGCTTAATATTAATAATTATAAGATTTAATAAATCCTTAATAAGAGAAAAGTTAAAAAAGGGCGAGGTGCTATTTAAATAAAGTACCTTATATATTAGAAAGGATACTTAAGTAATAATAATTAGTAAGTAGCTAAGAAAGACTTTAAATAAAAGGAGATAATTAAAAAATTCGAGAAAAAAAAAGATAAGTTAGAAGCTAAGCTAGAAATTATTAGGAAAAAATATATAAATATTTTTAAAAAGTACTAGCTATTAGAATAAGGTAAATAAGTTACTTAGTAATAAACGCGTAATATCTCTAGGAAATAATAAACCTAACGTATTACTATTTATATTAGATTTCCTTTTATTTTCTTACCTTTCTTTTCTTACTTCCTCTCTCTCCTATTTATCCTCTCTTATTCTCTTTTATATTACCTATCTTTATTATATTTTCCTATATATTAGTCTTTATCCCCCTTATAGTTATTTTTTTTATTTTTTTATTTTTTTATTATCTTTATATTATTTCCTTTCTTTTATACTTAAGATTAATCCTCCTTATAATAATCCCTATTATTCTTATAATAAAATATACTATAAGTTATTTTATAAATAACTAATTTATACTCCTCTTATACTTATATTTAAAAGCTTTAAAAAAGCTATTTAGCTATTTAAAAACCTTACGGAACTTTAGTATTTATTTAAATCGCTTGCTTATAAATTTAATAACTAGAAATTAAATAACTATATAACTTTTATCGCTTAAAAATAAGTATTATAAAAAGAGGGATACGATTTATTATTTAGTAAATTAAATAATTATATTTATTATATTAATAAAAAAGAAAAAAGGTAAGCTAATAAAGAATAACTCCTTAATAATAAAGATTATAATTCTAAATACTCGCTTTTAGATAACGAATATTTTAGCTTTAACTACTCCTTACCTAATATTTCTAAAATTATAACGCTTAAATATTTTACTTAATAAACTACTATAGTATTTTCTTTTACTACTAGCTTTACCTTTAAAGTATTAGCTACCTTATTAAGAAGCTATACCTAACCTCCTTTACTATACTCCCTTACTAATATTAAAAATAATATTTTTCCGTAATTTAACTAGCTTAGAAAAAACTATTATAACGCTTATACGCTATTAGAAATTATAAAAGATTATATTAAAAGCCTTATTATTAGGTAAATTTATTAAAAGTTAAAAAAGTTTAAAAAAATTAAAAAAATCTTAGCTATTATTTTTTATACTAATTACTTTAGTAAGATAAAAAGAATAATATTAATAGTTATAGAAAAGAAAACTAAGGTTAAAAAAGCTACTTTTATTTTTAGAAAATCTTTAGTAAGGCGTTTTATTACTCCTTTTACTTTTACTTAATAAAGCGTTCCTTAAACCCCTAATAAGTAAACTCGCTTTACTTTTTAATAACTTAAAACCCCCGTAATAGTTTCTAAAACTATAATTTAATTTTAAAAAATTTTAAAAGCTAAAAAGGTTAAAAAAGCTAATTATAACTTCTTAGTAACTTATTATAATAATCTAATCTAAGTTATTAAATACTCGCTTACTTTTTTTATAATATATTATAATAAATAAGCTTTAGTATTTTAAAATATAAATATCGTTCTAATTTAAGTAACTTATTTTAATAAATACCTTATTAAATATAATATTTCCCTTAGCTTAAGTTATATAGTAAAAATATTTAGTATTAGTAATAAATAAATTATCGATTTCCTTATCTTAATACTTATCTTACTTAATACCTTAGCTTTTAAAAACTTATTAATTAATATTAATAAGGTTATTATATTTATTAATAAGAAATTAGTATTTAATAATTTAGGTAAGATATTAAAATTTTACTAAAAGAACTAATAAGACTCTTATATTTATATAAGAGAATAGATATATTTACTTAGTAAAGGTATTATTACTTTACTTTTAGCTATTATTATTAATTATATATTTTTCTTAGCTTAAAGCGATATTATCCGAAATAAAATAACTCTAAACTTTAATAGTATTCTTATCTTTAATATTTTAAATTTAGTAAAAATAGCTCCTAATAATATTACTAAGAAGCTATATAGTTAAAAAAGTAGCTTAGTTAAACTTTTTAATAGTACTAAGTATATTATAACTATTAAGCTTATTAACGCTAATTTATTTATTAATATAATAATAAATTAAGACTTTTTATAGCTTTTTATATAGCCTTAGTATAAATTATAATAAATATATATTAATAACGCGCTTTATATAGAAAGTATACTTTATACTATTTAACTATTAATAAGTAATAGCTATTATATTTATTTATCTATTAATATATAATAAATCTTTAAGTTATTTAACTATTAATATATAATAATAATATATCCTCTAAGCTTAGGTAAAAAACTTATAAATTAATATACTTTTAATATTATTTTCTAATATCTTTATAATATAATACTAATTATATATTATTTTTTCTTTATACTTTATACGCTATAAATAAAGAAAAAATATTAGCTATAATAAAAAAACTAAGTAAAGCTTATTTATTATAAACTCCTCGTAATATACGCTTAAGGATAAGTATAAACTATTTATAATATAGTTAACTTTACTATTATTCTTAATATCCTAAACGCCTCTATTTTTATAAAGTATATTATACTTAAAGCTATAAACTATATCTTTTACGCTAATTATAATAAGATTATCTATATTCGCTTTTATATTATCGCTATAACTTATATATCTAAATAATAAAAATAGTAAGATATTTCCTTTATTTTATTTTTTAGTTTATATATTATATTATATTTTTCTTATTTTTATTTTCCTTTCTTAATATTATAATACTCTTAACCGTAATATATATTCTTCTATATATATTTAATATATATTATAATTCTCCTTTATTATTCTTATCTTATTCTTTTATTTCTTTCCTATTTTATATAAATTAATTTAGTTCTTTATATATAAATCCCCGATAATATTTCTTAATTTTTAATTAAATATAATTATTAAAGTTAATATAAAAAAGCTTTAAAATATAATAATAGTTTCTAAAATAATATAAAAAGTTAATAAAGCTATTAGAATTCTTTTTAGGCCTAGGGAGTTAATATAAGATATATAATAATACCTTTATAAATCGCCTAACCTTTTATAATATTTTACTAGAATTTCCCTTTTTAAGATTTTACTTAGATTTCCCTTAAAAACTTTATTACCTTTACGCTTAGGAAATTATTAAGATTTCCTATTAGGATTTCTCTATAATAACTTTTAAGATTTTATTAAGATTTCCTATTAAATTTAATATTAAAATATACTTTTAGAAATCTCTAGATTTTATTAGGAAATCCCCGTATATTAGGAAATTATTATATATTAAGAAATCTCCGTTTTACTAATATATATAGAAATTACCGTAAAATCCCCTTAAGTAAATATTTTTAAGATTATATAAAGAAATCTTCCTTAAGCTCCTAGCTATATTATTAGCCTAGTATTCCTTTATATAATAATTTAAATTTTTTTATAGTTATTATTTTAATTTTTAAAAGACTTTTACTTATACTTATACCTTTTATAGTAGCTATTTTATAATCTTATAATTAGTAGCTAGCCTATCTCCCTTTTCTATATATTATATCTAGTAGCTAGCTTAGTATATACGCTTACTAGAATATTATATATATAAGCGTATATTAAGTATAAGTTTAATATATATACTTAGCCTCCGCTTTAAAAGCCTAAGCTATTTCTTTATTTTTAAAAGCGAAGTTTTTATATTTTAAGTTAAATATAATAATAAGATTACCGCTAAGAAATTAGCGCGCGGTAATTATTATAAAGTAGCTTATAGCTTTATTAACTTTCCGGATAACCCCCTAAGAAGTAAGCGCCGAAACTCTATTAATTACTAGGATATTTTTTACTAATATAAAAGCCTCCCTCTCTATTCTCGCCGAAACTAACTATATAAGGGGCGCTATAAGGGGGGCGGAGTTTAAGGCGGAGTTTATAACTATATTAGCCTAAGTTAAAGCTTTAAAAGCGGAGTTTAATTTCTTATTTATTATTTTATAAAAAGTAACCTTAACTAACTTTTAAATAATATAGAAAATAGTAATAAGTAAGCTAAATAAGTTTTTAGAAGCTTATTAGTATTATTAAAGCTTAGTAAATATTATATTAAGAATACTTTATATAAGGCGAAAATCTTATATAAAGATTACCCTAGTAAGGTTTTTATATATAAACTTTAAAATAAGATTTATTAAGGTTATAAAAGTATTAATAAATAAATTATTAAAGTTAATAGCGGTATTATATTAACTTTTACCTATATATAGATATTATTAGGATTAGTTAAGCTCTTAGGTTTTACTATTAAGTATTATCGGTACTAATAATAGACTAGGAGGCGGACCGCCTTATAACCTTATATTTAAGGTTATTCTCTTAGCAGAGTTAGACTCTAAGAGGCAGGAAGTACTAAGTTTTTATAATATTATAGCGTTAAGTATAAACGGGGACCTTAATTATTTAAAGTTATAAAAAAGTAAAGAGATAGTAATAAGTAAGCTAAATAAGTTCTTAGAGGCTTATTAGCGCTAATAGTTTAAGGATTAATAAGGGTTTAAAGTTACTATTTGTAACTATATTTCCTCCTTAATATAGTTATAAATTCTAATAAGCTTTATCTCTTTTATTTAAACTATTTTTTCTAACCTTACTATTTATAATATTACTTAACGCTACTAATTAATATTAGTTAGGCTCTTTATATATATAAAAATTATAAAAAATAAAAGTAAGTTTTAAATCGTTTATATATTTACTATTTAATAATAAGAAGGGTATTTATATATAATACTAAAAGTGCTTATATAAGCAGAGCTAGCTAAATAATAAATAAACACTTACTTTTACTTATAATATTTATAATTACTAAATATTTAATAAAACTAAGTTTTCTTTTATTAAGTGTATACGCTTTTTTAAATTAAAAAACTTCTAGCGTTAGTTTATCTAAAAAGATTACACGCCTTTAACCTTTTTACTTATTTATCTTAATATTCTCCTTATCTTAATTACTTTTAGCGATAATAAAGAAAAGAAAAAAAGGGGAAAACTATCTATATTTACGGTGTTCTCTTATATTCTCTTATCCTCCTTCCTCTTTTTATTTTCGCTTATATAGTCCTTCTTACCTTACTTATTATAAGGCTACTTTTCCGGTAATAATAAGTAGCTATAGCTAAATTTACTTTAAATAGCTATTACTTAACTTAATTAAAACTTACTCCGCTTTCTAATTTAGTAATTTATTAAAATCTTTAAATACTTAGCTATTATTACTAAATAATATTATTATCTTAATTTTATAACTTATATAATAACGCGCTAAGATTCTAATCTTATTATTATAAAATCTTTTAATTAATCTTAAGTTAAAAGATTAGATTAGATTATTTAATATTATATATAAAGGTAACGATAATTATAATCTCTTTATATTTATTTTATAATAAGTTTAATAATAATAATTATACTAAGTCTCTTTTTCTATTTCCTTATTTTTTAATCCCTTATCCTCTAATACTTATCTAATATTAATAAAACTTAATTACACCTTAATTATTTATATAATAAATTATATATTCTTAACTAAAAAAGAGAAATTATAAATATTAAACTATATATATCGCTAGCTATTTAGAAATATAATATATATTAAATATATATAATATATATAATATATATAATATATATAATATATATAATATATATAATATATATAATATATATAATATATATAATATATATAATATATATAATATATATAATATATATAATATATATAA
>PDHQ01000528.1:0-17615 GCA_003339415.1 Ophiocordyceps camponoti-saundersi (nom. inval.)
TAATAATAATAATAATAATAATAATAATAATAATAATAATAATAATAATAATAATAATAATAATAATAATAATAATAATAATAATAATAATAATAATAATAATAATAATAATAATAATAATAATAATTATATACTAATATGCTTAATATAGCTTAAAACTATTTTATAAATATCTTAAAAAAGAGAAAAACTAGGGAACTTAAAGTAAAACCCTCCCTTTAAGTATTACCTTAGCTTAAAGTTAAGCCCGCTTATACTTAATATTTTACATATTTAATAAATTAAGTAATAATTAATAAATAAAAAGCTAATATTTCTCTTAAAGCAGAGCTTATAATAATAAAAATATATATAAATTAAGTTTAATATAAAGTTTTATAAAAGTCTTACTAAGGCGATTATAAAAGTAAGCTAAGGTAGAGTTATAATTAAAGCTATTAAAAAGAGGAAGGAGAGGGGAGAGAAGCCCCCCTCCTAAGCTAGCTATATACCCCGCGCGATAACTAAGCGCTATTAGGAAAACCTAAATATATCCGCTATAATCCCCCCTATCTAGCTATAATTAGTTATAAACTAATCCCTTATATAGCCCCCTTTTTAAGCTAGCTAAGGAGGTAAGAGCGTAAGATAGAAAAGTTATATATTATTATACTAGTAAGATATTTTATATAATCCTAAGCTAATAGCTTAATAGCCTTTATAAAGATAAGGATAAAAGGGCGGAAAAGCTCCCTTATAGCTTAAGAAATTAAACTTTAATTATTATAAGGAAGATTCTAATAAGCTTAGAATTATAATACCGCTTAAGGTAAGAATTAATAAACTTATATACTAATAGTAAAAACTTACTTATATAGCTAGTATATAAAATTAAATAATATTATATTAGTTATAAGAAGCTTAGAGAATAACTTAATTATAGTAAATAATAAAGCTAGCTATATATTTATCGCTATATACTACTAGCGCTAATTTATAAGCTAAGGCGTAATACGATTATAATATATACTTATTAATAAATTTACGCGCTTAAGCTACGCGTAGATTATCCTTATATAAGGTAACATAATAAGGCTAGAAATTACCTAAGCTATAATATTTAGCGTATACTTATCCCTCCTTACTTATTATTCCCTTAATTAAAATATTTTAAATTTACTTTTAATTTTCCTATTTTATTTATAAAAAGCCCTAACTTTAATATCTTTATTTACTTACGAAGTTTTAAATAGTTATACTTAAAATAACTAATCTAATTATATTAATAGTAACGCTAACGCTTAATAGTGCTAAAATAAGATTATATAAATATAATATCTATTAAGTTAGTAGAAAAGGGGGGCGGCAAATTAATTAACGCGTTAGGAATATTCCTAAAATTAAATATTTTATTAAAGCTTCGGAGAAAGCTAGCGAAAGCTATATATATTATAAGCTAGTTCTTATAATCTAAGCGCTCTTATAGCTCCTTATATAGCCCGGATAAGAGTAAAATAATCTTAGCGTAATTAGACTAATATAATAGTCCGGCCTTAAAAAAAGTATATTTCTATTTTATAATATATTCTCCGAGGGGCTTTAATAGCCCTTAATATATTTTAATTAAGGAAAAACTTATTTAGCGCTTTTTATAATTTTCCTTAAAAAGCTTAGAGATATATACTAAAAAAGCTTTAAGCTAATAAGAAAAATCTATAATTATAATAATATATAGAAAAAATATTTACTAGAAAGTGCTAAGATAAGAAAAAATATAGTAAAATTAGAACTTAGGCTTCTTAATTATAGCTTCGTTAATTATAAATTTAATATATATAATAACTAGCTAAGAGTTTAGGTTAGAATAAGCTAAGAGTAGCTTTAATATAAGTAGAATTTAATAGCGTTTTATACTAAGATTTTACTTTTATATTTAGTTAGCGGTAAAAGGAGCTTTAATTAATATAAAGGTTTTACTAAGGCGATTATAAAAATAAGCTAAGGTAAAGTTATAATTAAAGCTATTAAAGAGAGGAAGGAGAGGGGAGAGAAGCCCCTTTTCTAAGCTAGCTATATACCCTACGCGATAACTAAGCGCTATTAGGAAGACCTAAATATATTCGCTATAATCCCCCCTATCTAGCTATAATTAGTTATAAACTAATCCTTTATAAGTTTATATAATTATTTATTCTCCTAGCTATTATTATTATTATAAATTAAATTCTTATACTTAATTATAATATTTTTAATAATTTATTTAATTAAAGCTTTATTAATATAGTTAAGGAATATATAAAAGTTTTACTATTTTATAATAAACTTTATAATAGCTAATTTAATTATTATTATTATTTATATATTAAAGGCCTTTATAATATTTAAAGCTTTTATAATATATTAAATAAGAAAAATCCTTTAAAATAAAGTAAAACCCCTTAACTATAAAAGGAAAAGCTTACTATACGCTTATATAAAAATATAATAATAGCTAGTAGCGGTATAATATAATAAGCTTATTACTTAGGGGTAATCTTAGATAATATAAGAAAATAAGGTAAGGAGGGGAGTATAGAGAAAAGAAAGTTTATAAGATATAGGGCGGAAGGAGCGGGGCGGTATAAGGCGGTATAAGGCGAGGCGGTATAGCGCGGGGCAGAGGAAGGAAAATTTAAAAAAAAGGTAGGGTAAAATAGCAAGGTAGCCGCTTTATTATCTATTAATAATTAAAAAGGGGGAGGCTATATTTTTTTCTTTTTTACCTCTTTTTTTCTTTTTTTTTCTTTTTATTTATTAGTTAGCCTTAATAGTGCGTATATAAGAGTTAATAAAGACTACTATTACTAAAAGTATATTCTTCTAGTTTTTAATAATTATCTATATCTTATTTACTAAAAGGATTTTAAGTCTTACTTATATCTAAAATACTTTTACGTATATTCCCTTTTTTTTCCTTTATATATACCCTTTTTCTATACTTAATATTAGATCGAGTATAACTAAATCTTTTCTTAAAATTAATTTAATATTAACTAAAAGTTTATTAAAGCTCCTATTTAAAATATTATAATAAAAATACTAACAAAATTTACCTTACTTTCTATTACTTTATTTCCTTATAATATATCTTATATAATATACCCCTTTCTTTTTATCTAACTTATATATAAATTTCCTTCCTTACTTATATAAATTATTATAATATTTTAATATTTCCTATATTAGTAACTTTTTCTTTTTTAGGAAAAGTTATTCTTTTAGTTTATACCGCGTTAAGCTATTTCTCCTTCCTTATTATAAAACCTTAAACTTTAATATTAAGGGTATTTATATTAACTAGGCGTTCTAACGCTTTATTAAAATTTTTTTTAGTTATTATATTTATAAAATTATCTTATCTATTAAATTATTAGATTTTTTTAATTTCGCGATTTTTATATAATTCTCTTATAAATATAATATCGATTATTAACCTCTATTCCTTTATAATCTTAAGTTTTATAAAATATTTATATAAAGAGTATAAGTTTATATATATTATAGTTTAAATTATACTTAATCTAAGTTTAGATTAAATCCTTATTAGTATTAATTTAATAAATATATTAATATTAAAATTAGCTAATATACTATATATTTTTAAAGCTAGTATAAATTAAGTTACTTTTTTATATTTTATTAAGCTTTAATAAATAATATTTCTAAAAAAGGTAAACTTATCTTTTCCTCTTATTTCTTATTTAAATATAATAATATACCTAATTTATAATAAAAGATTAGTATTATTAGTAAATAACTTATTAGTAAAGATATATAATTTTATATTATTTAGCAGTATAAGGATATATTATAGCTCGTAATTTTAATATTCTTATTATTATTAAAATCGCTTATTAAGCTTCTTATAATTTTTTTTTCTAATAATTAATATTATATAGAAGTAAATAAATTATAAGTAGCTTTTAATTAATAGATAAAAATAATATAAATACTTTTAGCTTATTATTTAAAATATTACTAAGCGGAGTTAAAAGCTAAGGGGTTAATAAGTTAAATTTTAATAGCTTAGCCTTTTTATAGAAAATAGATTAAAATTAAGCTAATATTAATCTAAGAATATTAAAGTACGCGGTATCGCTAGCTTTAAGTATAGTTTTTAGCTTAATATAGAATTAAGTAGCTAATATATACTTTTCTTCTAATTATCTAAAAGCTTTAATATTAAATATTAAAATATTATCGGTTTATAAGCTAATAAGCTTAAACTAAAATTAATTACTATACTTAATAAAAAAGTAAGTATCGAATATTAATATATATATCTATAATTAATAAAGATAATAGTCTTAGTAAGTATAAAATTAGTAAACGCTAGCTTCCGCGATTTTATATAAAGGCTTAATAACTTAGATAATAATATTATTTAAGTACTAATTTTTTATCTCTATTAATAAGGTAGCGGTTATAATATATTTAAGGTTAGATTACGATTAAGGATATACTTATATAATATTATATAAAATAAATTTAAAACTTACTTAGAAACTAGTAAATATAAAAGCTAAAACTAGGCGCTAGCTAATATATTAAATTATAAGGGACTAAGTAAATATAATATCTTTACTCTTATTATTATAACTTATAATAATAAGGCGTAATTTCTTATAAAAGTAGTTTATTTTAGTTTTTTTAATTTTTAATACTATCTAAGCTTTAAAGATATATATCTTACAATATTTCTTAAGGTTATATTTTTTAAAAGAAAAGATATTATAATTAATAAGGTTATTAATCTCTTAGGCGTCCGAGTCTTTAAAAAGGTACCTTAAAGTAATAATCTTTCCTTTAAACTAAAGCTTAATAAAAAGCGCTATATTATCCTTTTCCTTTTATATTAAGAAAATATTATTTATAGATAGATTATTAAAAATATATATTACGATTTACGGATATAGCGTAATATAAGGTAGTATAAGGTATAAACTAGTTTCTAAGCGAACTTAACTTAAATTTAATTTAAGGCTTTTATATAAAGGGGATATAAGTAATTAAATATAAGTTAACTAAAACGATTATAGCTTATAAAGGAGATTAATAATTATATTATAATTATTAATCGAAAATAGCGTATAAAGGCTAGTTTATTTACTAAGCTTTTTTTAAATATAAACTTAGCTATTAAGGGGTAGCTTTAAGATATTAGATATATTAAGTCTATTTCTTATAAATAAAGCGTTACAAACTATTTTTTAAGTAAAAAATTTTCGTAATTTAGATATAGCTTTATAAATAGCGGTAGCGCGCTTAAGGGTAAAAAGGGTTAGTATAAAGTTTAGATAAACTTATAAGTACGCCTTAAAAATAAGAAGCGTAAGGATAAGTTTATTTAATTTAATATTATTAATAGCTTTAATAGCTATTTATAAAATTAAGTCTTATCCGATATTAAGTTAAAGTTTATTTAATATTATTTTATACGCTTATTAAAGAGGAGCGTAATATTATTTAACTTTTCCTACTAACTAATAAGCTTTAATAAAAACCTAAGTATATATAATTTTTAAAATAGCGGCTTTAAATTAGAATACCTATAAGTTAAAATTCTTACTAATATCGTATTAAATAAAATCTAAGGGCTTAAGGTATATATTAATTTATATAAGCTTTAAGGTATTTTATATATTTTTAGCGAAGAGGGATAATAAGAAATAAATAGCTTAGAAATTTATTATTTAGTTAATAGTATAAAATATAATATACTAATTAATATATAAGATATCTATAATAACCTTAAAATTAAAATCCTTATTATTTTTTAATCGAAACTTAAAGCGTTATAGCGCTAAGCTTATAAATTAATATTATTAGTAGATTTTAAATATAGCTTTAATAGCTTTAATATTTATATTATAACTAGCTTAAGTAAGAAAGCGGTAAAGTTAAAAGATACTTAAGTATCTAAATTACTTATAAATTTGCTAAATTTTTTATTTAGTAAAATATAATATAGCCTTTTTAGATAAGGAAAGGAAAAACTAAAACTAGCTCTATTTATATATAACTAAAACTTTAGTTATTTTATAAATAAAATAATTTAAGGTATTATAGAAAAAGATTCTAAATTAGTTTATCTTTATAAGGTAAAAAAAGAATAATATTTATATAAGAAAAATATAAAAAGTAATCTTTCTAATTAGGGTCTTAACCGCTATAAAGCTAATAAGAAAGATAGTTTATTTTTCTCTAAACTTAATATTAACTTAACTAGTAATTAAGTTATTAAGAGAAAGTAATAAGATTAAGGTTTATAAGGCTTTAAACTAAAATTAGCCTAATATCGATATTAATATTATATTAATATTAATTAGGATTTTTTAAAAGGTTATTTATAAATATTAGTTTATTAATATAAACTAAGTTATAAGCGCGGTAAAAAATATTAGCTTATAAGGATTATTTCTAATTAGAAAATAAAAATATACTAATAAGTAAAATATTTCTATAATATAAGGGGATATAAAAAATATTTTATTAACTTTTATAACTTATAATATATTTATAATTTATATTAACTATATAAATATAAATATATAATATAGTATTTTAAGTAATTTTAAAGTTAAAATTATCTAACTATTATTATTATTATTATTATCTTTTAATACTTTTTTTAGTTTTTTAAACTTAGTAATATAGTTATTCAAGTTAACGTTATTACTTATAAATTTATAATAAGTAAGGAATAAATATTAAATAAATCATTATTTCTTTTTAATATATTTAGATAACTAATATTTTATTTTCCTATAAATAAAGCACTTACGATTCTAGGAGGTATTTAGTATAAGAGTATAAGTAGAATTTCCACAGGTATTACCTTAATATTAAGTTAGATTCTAGTTAAGAGTTTTCTAATACCGATAATTAAAGTAATAAAAACTTAGTAAAGTTATTATAAGTAAAAGTTAAGCCTAAGTAAGTTACTAAATATATTATAAGGCGCTAAACTAATAGGTAAATATTATCTTAAGGGATATATTAAGGTTAAATATAAAAGATTTAATATCCTTAATAAGTTAAAAGAGAGTAAATTTAAGTTTAGGAACGCCTTTATAAATATTAATAAGAGATATTTATAATAAAATATTATTAGTATAATCTAGTTTAAAAGTATATTAATAAAAGTTTAATTTATTAAAAAGCTTTTATAAGATTTTATAAAGCTTATTATAAGGGAATAAAATATATATAAATAAGTATATAATAGTTATTTAATCTATATAATAATAAAAATAGTTAATATCTATATTAAAATATTTTTATATTTAAATATATATATTATAGAAAGTTAGAAATTAGTTAATATAGTTTAAATAATAATATTAGGCTTATCTTAAAAGAATATATAAAAAGATTATATAAAAATATAATAGATAAATCTCTAAAATATAATAAATATTTATTAAGATATAGATTTTATTCTTTAGAAGGTTATATAGCTCTCTTATATATAAAATATTCTTATTTTAAATTTTTATAAACTTAGTAATAATACTTATATTAATATATATATTAGGAAATTTTATTAGGGGAAGGGTAATAAATATAATAATATTAGGTATTAGTTTATCTTAAAAGCTAAAAGTCCTTAATAATAATCCTATTTAATATTAGTATAAATTTATCCTAATATTTAAATAATTATCTTAGCTATTAATATTAAGCTTAGCTATATTTACGGAGAGACTTTTAATATAAGTATCTAAAAGGGACTAAGCTTTTAAAGTAATAGCTTTTAGATTTTTAAATTAGTATATTATAAGTTCTTAAGTAAGTTAAAGTAAAATAAAGGGTTTTAATAATAAGGCTTAAATATTAAGTAAATCTTTATTATTTCTAGTATCTAAGCTTAGTCCTTATTAGGATACCTATTAATATTATAATATAAATTCGGTAATATATTAATTTATCTTTATTTTAGTTTCTAAGAGTAACCTTTTTAAGATTATAAGTTTAAGTTTAAAGAAGGTTTTCTTAAATACTTAAAATAGCTATATTAAAAGCTTATTTAAATTTAAAAGATTTTTAAATTCCTTTAAGGCGGGTTTTTTAAATTTTCCTATTCAAATACCTTATTTAGTAAAATAGCTCCTAATAAGGTTTTTTATAAAAACTTATCTTATTTCTTATATTTTTACTTTCTAGCTATTAAATATTACTAAAAGATATTAAATAAAGCGAGGCTAAAAAGGTATTTATTACTTTTAATAAATAAAATAAATTTTACTATTATAAGTTTAATTATTTCCTAATTTTTATAGTTTCTTAAAACCTTATTATCTTATTAGTTTAAGTTAAACTTATTTTAATATCGTTTTAGAATTTTTATATATTTAAAAGCTTCCTAAGTTAACTAATTATAATATTCTAAGAGTTTTATTTTATCTTTAAGGGGGGTATTTATTATTATAAGTAATAGTTTAAACTAGCTTTAGATTAATATTATAAAATATTTAAGTTAGTTTCTTTAAGAGTTTTAAAAAAAGTTTTATATTACTTTATATTAACTTTTTAGAATTAATTATAATTTACCTTTATATAGTTATTTTTATAATAGTTTATTATTAAAGTTAATTATTCTATTCCTTACTAATTTATAATTAACTAAATTTTAATTATTAATTAATATTAGTTAGCTTTTATAATATATATATAAGAGTTAATAAAGATTATTATTATTAAAAATATATTTTTTTAATTTTTAATAATTATTTATATCTTATTTACTAAAAAGATTTTAAGTCTTACTTATATATAAAGTGCCCTTATATATATTCCCTTTTTCTTCCTTTATATATACCCCTTTTCTATACTCGATATTAGATTAAGTATAATTAAATCTTTTCCTAAAACTAATTTAATATTAATTAGAAGTTTATTAAAGCTCCTATTTAAAATATTATAATAAAAATACTAACGAAACTTACCTTACTTTCTATTACCTTACTTCCTTATAATATATCTTACGTAATATACCCCTTTCTCCCTATCTAACTTATATATAGATTTCCTTCCTTACTTATATAGATTGCCGTTATGCTTTAGCGTTTCCTATATTATTATTTTTAAAAAAGGTATACTTTTAACCCTCTCCTTTAACTTTTCCTTTTAACTTTTATAATAAAGGAAAAATAAGAAAAGTTATATAGCTATATTAATAAATTAAGAATAATAAATATATTTAAAATTATTTATAGTAAGCTTTATAACCTCTTTTATATTATATATATAGCTTAGCTAGCTAATTATAAAGTTTTATATTAAAAATAATAAAGTAAATAATAATATATAGCGCTAATTATATATAAAGCTAATAAAGTATATAAGCTTATAATTAGCTAATTATTATAATTATATTAAAGCTTAAGATAAATATTAAAAAGTAAGTAAAGCTAAAAGTTAAAAGTAAAGTTAAAGCTTAAAATATTAATTAAGTTATAAATATATTTAGAGAAATTATATACCGCTATAATAAAAATAATATATATATATTATATTACTCTAGGGACTTATAAGGTATTTAAGCATATAGAGGGTAGGAAGAGGGGAAAAACCGGGCCGGGCCCGGGGGAAAACCCCTTACTAAGTAATCGGTAGCTAGTAAGGTAAGAATAGTAAGTAAGGAGAGGGTACTATAGCGGGCCTTATATTAGTCCGCTAAGTCGTAATAGCGGGTTTAGGGTAGATTAAGCCGGGGTCTAGGGGTTACTAAAATAGAAGCGGCCGTAAACCTTAGCTACGGGAGGGTAAATATAGGCTAAAACCCTAGTAAGGGAAGGAGGTATATATCGCTATAAAGTAAAAAGTTACGTACCGGTATATACCGCGGCGCCTTATAATTAGTAAGTAAGCTACTATAAAGTATAAAATCTTATAGCTTATATAGCGTAAGACTTTTTTTCTTCGTAAATAATATTAACTTTAATTTTCCTTATCGCGATAATAATAGCTTATAATTATAATATAAAAACTAATAATAAATAAGCTATACCTTATAATAATTATATTTTTAAACTTACTTAAAATTATATTTACTATTTATATACTAGTTATTAAAATTAGCTAAGTAAGTTATATCTTATTTAAGCTATATATTAATAAAATTAAGCTAATATTTAGTAGCTATAAATACGTATATATATATTACTTATACTTAGATAAATTTTACTTATATATTTATATATTCTTAACTTAAGAATAATACTAAAAAGCTATATATTATATAAGCTAAGCGTTATAATAAGTAATAAAAATTCGGAGAAATATAAGCTATAGCTAAGAAAAATTTTATTTTAATTTAAAATTTAAGCTAAAGCTATATTTATAAGAATATAGTTAAGGTAAAGAACGCTTTAAGGGGTATTTATACTAAGGTTATAAAAGAGGTAAAAAAGGCGGAGGAAAAGGGGGGGGAGATATCTATCTTTATACTTAAGTTAATCTACGCTACCTTAAAATAAGTTAATATTTATATTAATTAATAGATTTTAAGCTTTATAAGTATAGCTTATAATATATTAAATTTAAGTAAAAAGGTAATAATAGTATTTAAAAAGCTAAGAGAGCTAGCTTAGGCTTCGCTTAAAGTAAAAGTAAATATAACTTATAAGGTAAGTAAGATATATAAGCTAGTAATAACGAAGCTTACTAAGGTAGCGCTTATAGCGCTTTTAAAAAGTAAAGGTAAAAGATAAATATCTCTTATTATAATTTAAACGCGCCTTACTAAAAAAAAGGCCCGCGCTACGCTTAAGATTTTTATAATTATATTAAATATAAATAATAATAATAATAACTTATTACTTATTTTTATTATTAACTTAAAGCGTTTATATCTTACTAAGATATATTTTAGGGAAAATAAAAAAAAGAGCTTACGCTAAGTTAATTTCGGCGATAATAAAGTTCTAAAGTTAGAGGCTATATTAGCGCTAAATATAATAAAGATAAGCTTAATTAGTAAGGGGGTAGCTAAGTTACTTATAATAAAAGAGACTCTAGTTAAAGCGGCGGCTATTATAATAGCTACTAATACTTACGCGGCTATAATAAACTATAATATTATTATAATAAGGATAGATTTAGCTAAGTTTTATATCTTTTAAATATTTAAAGTTACCTTACCTTAAGTTACTTAATAGCTTAGTATTAGCTAGAAGTTTTAGTTATTTAGTTTTTAATATAACTTACTTTTTACTAACTTAAAATTACTAAAAAAATATAAACTTAGGCTATACCTTAGCGGAGTATTAAGGAGGCGTAAGGGGCTTTACGGTTATAAGCTATCGCCGAAATATCTAGAGATTTTAAAGTTAAATAAGTTATTTTTTAATAAAAATAATAAACTAACGCTAACGATAATTACCTTTAATAGTACGCGGCCCGCTATTATGCCGGATCTTATTATTACTTTAAGCTTATTTTAGCGATAAGTAACTTTACTTAAGCTAGTTATTACTTTAAGCTTATTATAATAATAAGCGACCGCTTTATAGCTAACTATTACGCTAAACTTATTATAAGCTATTATACTAATAATAACTCTAAGTAAAATATAGCTTACTTTAAGTCTTAGTAGCTTTACGCTAAGTAAACTTATATTATAGGGCTAGTATTAGTTTATAGTTACTCTTACTAATAAGGTAGCTAGAAAAGTTAAGGAGTTATTAGATAAAGAAGAAGATAATAACTTAGACCTAATAAATATAAATTCCTTTAAGATATAAAGTAGATTATAAATAGGGCGGGTAAATTAATAATATTATAATTATAATAATTTATATAAGATAAGGCTATATTTAACTTTAGTTAAACTTAAAAGTATTAATATAAAGTATATTAGTAAGCTAAAACTAATATAAGTTAGTATATTAGAATATTTACTTTATAATTATAATCGCTAATAAATAGTAGTTAAGCTTTAATTATAGTCCGGTATTAAAGGAGATAAGCTAAGGTAGTTTATAACGCTATTTAACTAATTAAAAATATTAAAAGAGTAAATAGTAAGTATTCTCTAATTTAGTTCCGTATTAATATAAAAGGGAGATTATTTCTAATACGCGCTTATAAAAAAGAAACTCTTTAAAACTAATTTTACTTATATAAAGTTACGTAATTATAATATTAATATATTTTAGTAAGTTTCTATATCTTTTAAGCGATTTTATTTTATTAAAATAAAGCGGGAAATTAGAAGGAAATAAAGTAAGCTTAGAATATCTTATATATAGTTAGTTTTTAAAATCCTCCTATTATATTTTCTAATCCTAATAGAGAAAATTTATTATAAACTTCTTATTTAAAGGTAATATATCGCGTCTTATCTATATTTTAATTTAATATATATATTCCTCTAATAGCTACCTAGCTTTTTATTATTTTATTAATTAATAAGGGGGGAAGCGCGATAGGAACCTTAAGATATTTCTAAAAGCAGTCTAAATCTTATCTAATATTATTATATCTTCTAAGTAGCGGAGGGTATTAATCTTCCTTTTATTTAAGTAAAAATTAAATAGAGGAACTTAGGACTTAGCCTTAAAGTAATAAATAAGCGTAGCTTTATAAGCTTTAAGTACTATTCTAAAATATTATAACTATTCTAATTTTAAAGCTTTAGCTAAGCTTAGTAAGTTATTATTTATAAAAGTAATAATATAAAATATAATAGTAATATACGCGATAAGTAATTAGATAACTTTTATATAAAATTTATAAGCTTAAGTAAGGGGGTAACTTTAAGTAAAAGCGGATAAAAAGGAAAAGATAAGGTTTTAATAAAAAAGCTTAATATATATAATTTATAAATAAGGTTTCTATTATAGCTACTAATAAATTTAAACGCTTAGGAGTCTTATTTTAGAAATAAGGTAAATTTAGTAATTTTTTAGTTAGACTAAGTCTATTTTTAAAATATATTTCTAAGAAAAATATATAAGCTTATTTTTCTTTAGCTTAAATTTTATATTATAATTACGCGCTTATTATTCGTATATTACCTATATAGCTTAGAGCTATCTTATAGTTATCTTAAAGTTAAGCTTAATATTAAGGAGGTTTATATTATTTATAAAACTAATTACTTATATTCCTTTTTTATATATTAGCTAGTTATAAAGCGGGGCTATATATAAGATAAATAAAATAATAAAAAATAGCAAATTTTAAGGAACTCTAATCTTAATTTAATATAATTCCGAAATCTTATTATTAAAGTAAAGTTAGGAGGTATAATCTTATAAATAGCTACTAAGGAAGGCTAAGATCTAATTTAAAAATCTTAAATATTTAAGTTTAGCGATAAGTTTATTATAATATATAATATTAAACGCTCCCTTAATATTAAGTTATAGGAAAGATATTACTTTTTTCCTAGCTTAAGTAACTTAAATAAGCTTAGTAATTATAAGAATAGTTAGCTTTATAAACTAATTCCGCTTATTACCTATCTAGCTTTTAAAAAGGAGTTAGTATAACTCCGCGGCCTTAGTAATTTATTATCTTACTATAATCTTTAGGATTTTACTTAAGTAATATAGTAAAAATATAAGCTTATAAGTACTTACCTTTTAGTAAGCTTTTAGTTTTTTTCTAAACTTATATAAGATAATTATAATAGCGGATTATAGCTAAGGTAAAAAATAATTAAATTATATATATACTTAGAAAATTATAGCTAGCTAAGTAATAAAGATAAGGTAATATATTTTAAAAAATTTAGCGGGAATATTATTTACTTTAGCTACTTTTTAAGAGGTTATTAACTTAAATATTATAAAAATATTAGTTAAAGTAATCTTAATATTAATAAAGAACTTAAGTTTAAGCGGTTTAATATTAGTTAAGGGCACGCTATAAAGTTAAGGAAAAAACTAATTAGCTAAGATATTAGCTTTAGCTATATAGCTATTAGCTTAAGATTTATTAATTATCCTTAATATAAGAAAATAAACTAAATCTTAAGGGAGATTATTTTAGATATAAGCTTAATACTTAATATATTAAAACTTAAAAAATAAGCTAATAATAGTATAAAGGAAAGATTACTAATAAGTATATTTTACTAAGTTTACGGGTATCTTTTAGGTAAAAGCTATCTTTTAAAGCTATTATTAAAAAGAGTCCGAAAAGAGGAACTTATATTTACGCTAAGCTTACTTAGCTACTTAAGTAACTAAGGCTATAGTTAGGGTAAATTACGCCTTTTTATAAGAATTAGAAAAAGCGATAAATAGTACTATTTAATTAATAATAAATTATAGTTTTTAGTAAAGTTAGTTAAAGGCGTTATTAATCTTTTTTAAGTTAGTAAAAGGGGAAGGTAAAAGGGTAATTTTAGTTAAGGATTTATAGTAAACTAAGTTTAAGTCCGCTTATCTTTATTATAAGCGCGGTATACGCGCTATTATAAATATAAGGATATTAACTATAAGAGATTAAAAGATATAGTTAAATTTAATAAAATTAAGGTTTAGATTAATATAATATATATATAAGTTCGCTATAGCTTAGACTAAGTTTAGTATATTATTTTTATATTTATAAAAGATTTAAGTATATTCTCCTTTTAAGGTAAGGAGTTAAAGTTATAGCTTAATTATTTTATAAATTAGCTAATTTAAGTTATCGGAAAGCCTCTTATAATAGTCTTAAAGCGGGTAATATAAGTTAAAGTTACTAATTAGAATATAGTTAAGGTTTAGGGGAAAGTCTTAAAAAATTAAAAAGCTACCGCTATAAGGAGTATTAAAAAGAGAGTAGATAAAAATAAACTAAAGTTTAGAATAGAAAATAATATTTATTTAATCCTCCCCTATTTCTAAGAATTAAGTAAATATATTATATCTTTTATAAATATAAACTAAAATATAGCTACTATTATAAATAAGGCAGTAAGGCAAAGTCTTAAGTAAAGGAGGCTTAGCGCTAAGGTAGCTAATAGTTTCCTAGAGAGTAATAATATTATAATTTAATTTATTACTAAATACTAGCTTAGCTAGCTTAGTATACTTATTTATATTTTAAAAAAAGACTTTTATAAATATAAGGAAATAGTTATAGTAATATTAGTTTCTTCGCTATAATTTTTTTATAGCTTAGTTATAAATCTTATCTAAGTTTAAGCTAAGGCTAAGGTAATTAGTACTTTTACGCTTTTTTAGATAGTAAAGTTAAGTTAAATTAAAAATAAAGCTAGTTTATCGATAATTTATATAAGTAAAACGCTATCTATATCTTAGGAGAGGGAGGTACTCTAAGCTTATTAAATAAAGCATTTTATTATCTTAGGGGTATTCTTAATTACTTATATCTTAGTAGCGGGGCAGCCCCCTCTAAAGTTTAAAAGTTATCTATATTTTCTTCTAATAATAAATTAGCTTAGGGATATATTATATATAATAACGTCCTTAGTTATTATTAATTTCGTTAGTTATAAAATAAACTATAAGCTAAGCTTAGTAAATCTAACTAATTATCTCTTATAGTAAGCTCTCGCTTAATTTTAGTACTTAATAGTAATAAGGTAAAGCTTAAACTATATAAGGTAATTTTTAATATAAGAAATATAATAAAATAAATATCCTCTAATTTTAATATAGTAATTATCCTTATTTTTATAATTAGTTACTTTATATTTATTATAAAGCTTAGAGTATTTATATATTTTAATAATATATTTAAAATAATAATAATTATAATATTATTAAAGGCGGACCGTATTTAAGAATAGCTTCGTACGAAAAATTTAAGCGTTAATAGCTAGCTTATTATTATAAAGTTTATTAATATTTATTAATAATTTAAAGCTAATAATAACTACTATCTTAATAAATCTAAGCTAAGGCTTAAGCGCTTATAAATAAGCTATAAGTATATTATTAACTTATATTATCTTATTAAAAAAATTATTATATTCCCTAATAATAAGGTTTATAGGAAATCCCTTAATAATAATATTATAAATTTTATTTATAATAGTTATCTTATCGCTAAAAATAAGCGTAACTTAGCTTAGGTCTAAAATAAAAATAGCTATATCTTTATTAAAAGTAAGTTTAATATCCCTACTATTAAGGTAATATATAGCTAAATATAAGTTAAAGTAAATAGCGGTATTAATAGCTTATATAATATTATATATTATCTTATTTATAATATTATTTATTATATCTACTAAGTAAATAATAATTTCCTTCTTATAATATAAGGAAAGTTTTTTTTTTAAGTTATATAGTAAAATTAAAGCTAATATAACTTATACTTATATTTAATATCCTCCTTATTTCGTTATCTTTAAGTATAATAATTTACGAAAAATAATAATAATAATATTTTTAATTTCCTTATACGTAATATAATTAATTTTAGTTTAGATTTAATCTAATTTAAATTCCTTATAAGCTATTATTATAGCTTAAGCTACGTAGAATATATTAGCTAATATAATACTTAATAATTAATAATATAGTTTTTTCTTATTTTTATTAACTAAAACTTATAATAATTTTTAATTATATTTAGTATATTTTCTATTAGAGTTAAGATTTCTAAATTAATATATAAATAAATTTAACTTATATTTAAAGCGTATTATAATTTTAGTTTTTTTACGAAAATTTCTTCCTCCTCCGCTACGGTCGCGACTACCCCTAGCCGGAACTTAGCTAGGTATAGCCCTACTCCGAATTAAATAGCGAATCCGATACCGCTAATATCTTACCTTTTTCTTTTAGATTACGCCTTATACTAGGCATATATTAAGGTTAGTAGCTTTTATATCTTAGAGCTTGCTAAAAATAATATAATATATTAATAAAAGAGAATAGCTAAATAGCTTACTAATAAATATAAAATAATATAAAATAAAATAAAGTTTTTAATATAGCTAATAATAAATAAGAAAAAAAAATTTAAATTAACTTATATAATATTTAAAAATAAAATATAATATTAAAGCTTTAACTTAATATAATAATAATAATATTTTAGATAAGTATCTTAGCGAGGTTAGCTACCTTAATAGCTGCTCCTAATATTACTCTTACTGCTATAATTATTAATACTCCTTCCTAAGAGTTTTATATACTAATATTAATTTACCTTAGAATATTAAGTAAATAAATAATTATTAGTATAAATAAAGTAAAAAGTAAAGAGGGGGGTAAAGCGATAATAATAATAATAGTAGTAATAAATATAATAATTAAACTATAAGTAAAAGTAATAATAATAATAAATATAAAAGAGGAAATTAAAATAATAATAAAAAGCGTAAAGGTAAAAGTATTAGCTTAAATAATAATAGCTATAATAATAATAGTAAAGTTTATAATAATAATAATAATAATAATAATAATAATAATAATAATAATAATAATAATAATAATAATAATAATAATAATAATAATAATAATAATAAT
Organism: Ophiocordyceps camponoti-saundersi (nom. inval.); assembly: GCA_003339415.1. Lineage (NCBI taxonomy): Eukaryota > Fungi > Ascomycota > Sordariomycetes > Hypocreales > Ophiocordycipitaceae > Ophiocordyceps > Ophiocordyceps camponoti-saundersi. The sequence goes on from PDHQ01000528.1 coordinate 17,463, forward strand.
AATAATAATAATAATAATAATAATAATATTTATAATTATATTTTACTTTTTATATATTTTATAAACTCCGCGCTTATAGTAACGCGGATATAAACTTCTTATTCTTATATTATAAGCAGACTCCGCTCCCTTTATTACTTTATAGCGATAATA
>PDHQ01000529.1:0-17566 GCA_003339415.1 Ophiocordyceps camponoti-saundersi (nom. inval.)
AATATAATAATATAATAATATAATAATATAATAATATAATAATATAATAATATAATAATATAATAATATAATAATATAATAATATAATAATATAATAATATAATAATATAATAATATAATAATATAAAAGTAATAAGAAAAGTAATAAAAAAAGTAATAAAAAAAGTTATAAAAAAGGTTATAAAAGAGTTATAAAAAGAGTTATATTAAGAGTTATAAATAAACTAATAAAAAGGCTAATAAGAAAGCTAATAAGAAAGCTAATAAAAAGGCTAATAAGAACAGCTAATAAAAAGGCTAATAAGAAGGGCTAATAAAAAGGCTAATAAAAGAATTAATAAAAAGGCTAATAAGATTAAGAAAGGTAATAAAAGGGGTAATAAAAAGGGTAATAAGAAAGGTAATAAAAAGGGTAATAAAAAGGGTAATAAGAAGGGTATTAAAAAGGGTATTAAAAAGGGTATTAAAAAAGGTAATAAGTATTACGCGCTAGCACTTATAAGAATTTCTACTAAGAATATTTTATACTAACTTTTAAGGATTCTAATTATAATTATATAACTTATAAAAACCTTATTATAAAATTATATAAAAAGACTTTAAGAGGAAGTTATTAGGAAACGTAACTATTTCCTTACTTATATTCTACTAAGCCCTCTCCTATCTTTACTAATATATGCTTTTATATATTTTATTAAAATTTCGCTTATAAGAGTTTTACCTCTATTCTTTCTTTTCTCCTTAGCTTAGAATCTTTATTTATAATACTAATATTATTATTTACTTAATATATTTTAGCTATAATATTATTCTAAGCTTACTTTTTACTAATAAGCAATTAATAAATATATATTAAACTTTTATATCCTTATATAAGATAGAAAAGAACTTATATATAACTTAAACTAACTAGCTTTAAAATATATATTTAAAGCCCTTAAATAAACTCTTAGATAATTAAGGAGACTCGCCTTAAAAATACCGAACCTTAAAATAAAATAAAGTTTTAGCGAAGACTAAACTAAGATTATAGCTACCTTTTCTTAAAATATTACTAATATAATTATATTATAAAAGCTATATAAGGAGATAATATAATTATAAGTATAAATTATAAAACTTTAAAGTTAGTTAACTTAGAAAAATTAAGATTTAAATATAAAAAAAACTTATTAAGAAATATTAATTATATTTAAGATAAGTAAAAAAATATTTATCCTAATTAAAAAAGCTGCTTAGGATACTTTTACGCTAATTACCTTAGTAAGATAGCTAAACCCCTTTTACTTTAATTCCGTAAAAGTTTATTATAAGAAAATAAGTAAGTTTTTAAGTAAGAAAAAGGATTTTAATACTTTCCTTATAAACTTAAAAGATAAAATAAGGTTTAATAAGATAACTTTCCGTAATAAGTAAAATAAGATAAGTATTTTATTTTATACTTTAAAAAGAAAAGCTTATAAATTATTAGAAACTTAGTATAATTCGGAGAAACGCTCTTTTTTTAAATTAGCTAAGATAGTTTAATATTTAAAGTCCGCTTATAGAAATCTAAATAAATTTATAAAAGCTATAAACTAGCTTTAGAAACTAAACTTCTCCTTAACTAGTAAATAAGAAATCTAAAAATTCCTCGCGGAGTTTAATTACCTTATAGCTAAGATTTAAATTCCCCTAACTTAAATTAAATATATACTTTAAGATTACTTACTTACTAACCTTAATATAAGTTTTTTTATAAAAGCTAAAAACTTAAATATAATATATAAGGAATTTTATAAATATATAAAAGATATTATATTTTATTAGAAAAAAGAGTTTACTTATTAAGAAGCTATATAAAAAGCTTATTAAAGTAATAAGACTATTTTAATAATATAAAAGAAAAAAACTATAACTATAACTTTAACTTTATATTAAAAAGGCTAGGTTTTTAGTAAGGATAAGAAGAAAGTTTATTAAGAAAATAGCACTTATTTTATTTATAAAAAGAAAATCTATATAGCTAAAAACTACCTTAACTAATAAAAAATAAGAAGAGTTTATAAAGTTTAAACGCCCTTACTTAATTTTATTTAATTAAATAACTCTAATTTAAGAAAAGAGTAAGATTATTATAAGGCTTTTTAATAATCTTAAAAATATTATATATAAGATAGAAAATAAGAGAATTATTTACTATTAATAATTAAGTTTAAATTAATAATATTACTTCTTATACTTTTACCTTATATAATATTAAAGTAGACGCTTATCTCTTAATTAGCTATTATTTCGCAAAGTAAGCTATAAAGCGCTTAGGCGCTAAGCTTATCTTTATTTATTTTATCCCTTTTATTAATTTCTAAAGCTATTAAGCTAGCTTAGTTTATAAGTACCTAATTATTACTTTAATAATTAATAAATAGTATTTTCCTTAGGAAATTTACTAAGTAACTAACTATATTTAAAATCTCTTTATTAGCTTATTTTAAATAGCTAAAAAAAGGTTACTACTTAACTATATAACCTAAACGCTAATTTAGCTAAATAACCTACCCGCCTTTACTAAGTATTTACCCTTAATCCTATTATCTAAGAAGTTTTTTCTTACTAAAAATTTAAATTTAGTTATTTAAGCAAATACTAAATACTAAAACCGCCTTCTTTATTAAGATAAGCGTAAATATTAAATCTTCTAGCGTTTATAAAAGAAGAAAAACTTTATATAGCTTATAAAGAAAAAAAAGCTAGCCCTAACCCTAACTAATTAGAAGACTAATAATATAAATAAGAATATTTTAAAAATAGCTTATCCGCTAAATATAATAAGACTTTTAATATATATAATAAGAAAAGATAACTTTATTAATATTATAAAAGTCTTACTAAAGCGACTATAAAAGTAAGCTAAAGTAGAGTTATAATTAAAGCTATCGAAGAGAGGAAAGAGAGGGGAGAGAAGCCCCCCTCCTAAGCTAGCTATATACCCCGCGCAATAACTAAGCGCTATCGGGAAGACCTAAATATATCCGCTATAATCCCCCCTATCTAGCTACGATTAGTTATAAACTAATCCCTTATATAGCCCCCTTCTTAAGCTAGCTAAGAAGGTAAGAGCGTAGGACGGAAAAGTTACGTATTATTATACTAGCGAGATACTTTATATAATCCCTAGCTAATAGCCTAATAGCCTTTATAAAGATAAGGATAAGAGGGTAGAAAAGCTCCCTTATAGCTTAAGAAATTAAACCTTAATCTTTATAAAGAAGATTTTAATAAGCTTAGAATTATAGCACCGCTTAAAATAAGAATTAATAAACTTATATATTAATAGTAAAACTTACCTATATAGCTAATATATAAGATTAAATAGCACCGTGCTAATTATAGGAAGCTTAGAGGATACCTTAATTATAGTAAATAGTAAAGCTAGCTATATACTTATTATTATATACCGCTAGCGTTAGTTTATAAGCCAGGGCGTAATATAACTATAATATATACTTATTAATAAATTTACGCGCCTAAGCCGCGCGCGGACTATCCTTATATAAGGTAATATAATAAGGCTAGAAATTACCTAAGCTATAATATCTAGCGTATACTTATCCCTCCTTACTTATTATCCCCTTAATTAAAATACTTTAGATTTACTTTTAATTACCCCGCTTTACTTATAAAAAGCCCTAACCTTAATATCCCTATTTACTTATAAAGCTTTAGATAGTTACGCTTAAAATAACTAATCTAGTTATATTAATAGTAACGCTAGCGCTTAATAGTGCTAAAATAAAATTATATAAACGCGATATCTATTAGGTTAGTAAAAAGGGGGGGCGGTAAATTAACTAGCGCGTTAGGAATATTCCTAAAACTAAATACTTTATTAAAGCCTTAAAGAAAGCTAGTAAAGGCTATATATATCGTAAGCTAGTTTTTATAATTTAAGCGCTTTTATAGTTTTTTACGTAGCTCGGATAAGAGTAGAATAATTTTAGCGTAATTAGATTAATATAATAGTTTAGCTTCGAAAAAGGTATATTCCTACCTTATAATATATTCTCCGAAGGGCTTTAATAGCCCTTAATATATCTTAACTAAGGAAAAACCTACTTAGCGCTTCTTATAACTTTCCCTAAGAAGCTTAGAAATATATACTATAAAAGCTTTAAGCTAGAAAGAAAAATCTATAGCTATAGTAACGTATAGAAAAAATATCTACTAAAAAGTGCTAAGATAAGAAAAGATATAATAAAACTAGGACTTAGGCTCCTTAATTATAGCTTCGTTAATTATAAATTTAGTATATATAGTAGCTAGCTAAGAATCTAGGCCGGAATAAGCTAAGAGCGGCTTTAATATAAGTAGAATTTAATAGCGTTCTATATTAAAATCTTACTCTTACGTTCGGTTAGCGGTAAAAAGAGCTTTAATTAATATAAAAGTCTTACTAAAGTAATTATAGAAATAAGCTAAAATAGAGTTATAATTAAAGCTATCGAAAAGAGGAAAGAGAGGGGAGAGAAGCCCCCCTCTTAAGCTAGCTATATACCCCGCGCGATAACTAAGTATTATCGGGAAAACCTAAATATATCCGCTAAAATCCCCTTTATCTAGCTACGATAAGTTATAAACTAATCTCTTATAAATACTTATAATTTTTATAAAATTAAAATATAACCTTAACTTTATTATAATCGCGAAGTTAAGCTTAGCTAGCTATATATATATAAGATAAGAAATCTTATTTCCTTAAAGAGAGGAACTTAAGTATATAGTTTATATATATAATATAATTCCTCTAGCTTTTATATATTTTAAAAGATTTTTTAATAAGAAAAAAGCTTATATTTTTACTAATCCTTAACTTAGCTATAATATTACCTTAAAACTTAAAAAGCCCCTAAACTTAGTAAAACCTTTTTTTTATAAAATACTTATAAAATACTTATTATTAGAAAAAGAAACTATAAACTACTTACTTAAAATTAGATTTATTAAGCTAAATATTAGTCCTTACGCTACCTTTATTTTTTTTACGCTAAAGCTATATTTAATAGCTTAGTATTTTTATATTAACTACTAATAGATAAATAATTACTTAAAAAGTTAGATTTTATTTACGTTTTTCCTAAAAGGTATAGCGTTTAGCTACTAGGAGGCGAGGCGGTTTTTAAAAATTAATATTATTTAAGCGTTTTATTATCTCCGTCTAAACTCTAATTTTAAATACTTTATAGCTTTCTATATAAAGTTTAGTATATTTTATTAGCTTATTCTCTTATTTAGCCTTAAGGTAAAGCTTACTTAGTTTTAAAACTTTATTAACGCTTAACTTTATAACTTTCTTAATTATTATATAAGTATATATACTAATAATATATTAATTTATTTAAATAGCGAAAAAGAGAAATATTAAAAGAAATACTAAGAAGTAATTTAGCGCCTATACTAAGTAAACTTATAAGGGGATATTTAAAAATTAAAGTTTAATATTATAAAAATTAATTACTTTAAGGTAATATTATATATAAGCTAAGGAATAAGCGTAAACTCTTATAAAATATAAATAATTTAAAATTAGAAATTTAAAGATTTCTAAAATTATAAAGCTATTTATTTATTTATAGGATTTTATAACTTTATTTAGATTTTTTATTATTATATTAATATTACTATTAAGCTTTTAAATTATCTCTTAAAAAAGGATACTATTTTTAAGCTTAAATTAAAGTAAAGGGAAGCTTTTAGCGAAATAAAGGAATTAGCTATATAAGCTCTAATACTTATTTTCTTTTATCTAAAGCTCTTAACTTAACTTAAAACTAACGCTTTTCGAAATATTACCGCTAGCGTATTTTAGTAATAATAAAATAACTAAATATAGAAGCTTATAAGCTTTTTCTCGAAAATAATAAACTTAGCTAAATATACTTACTTAATTTAAGATTATAAACTCCTCGCTATTATATAAAGCTTTAAGTGTTTCTACTTAAAATTACTTAGTTAAAAATTTAATATAATTATAAACTATAAAGCTTTAGTTTATTTTATAATAAAAAAACTACTCTTTATTTATTAAGTTTAATAGTTTAATTTCCTTACCTAATTCGATATTTATTTTTTATATTATCTTAGCTAAGTAAATATAGCTACCGATACTTTTTTTTAGAAAATAGCTAAGCTTCTAATAATAAAAGCTTATAAAAAGGAAAAAAAACGCTTATAATAATTTCCCCGGAAAGCTTTAGATTAAAAGCCCTAACCCTAACTCTTATAATTACCCCTATCCGCTTTATAGAAAACCTTATCTAATTAAAAGTAAAATTAGTATAATTAATTTAAGAAAAGAATATGCGCTAGAATTTTAAATTTTATAGTAATCTCCTTATAATATTTAAGTAAAATAGCTAAAAGTAATTTTTCCTTTATATTACCTTAATATAAGATATATATAAGCTAGCTATTTTCGCTTATAATAAATAAAATAAAATTATCTAAATACTTTAATAAAGCTATTATTAGCTTAAAATAAAGTAAGATATTTATTAATATATTTATAATTATTATAGGTATTTAAGGAATAAGATATTATAAAATAAAACTTTAAGTTTATTATACCCCTTACTTATTCCGACTTTTATATAAGAGTATATTACTTATAATAGGAAAATAATATTAAAAAACCGCTTTAAGTATAATTATATTTAAACCTTTATTTATAAGCTAAGTAAAATTATTATTATATTATTAAATAAGAAGAATAATATAGCTAAGGTATTTATAAGACGCTATTTTTAATATCTTTATCTTTTTAATATATTAAATATATAAATTATTAATAACTTTAAACTATTTATTTTAAGATTTTTTAGAGAAATTAACTAGCTAACTAGTATTAAATATTAATATAATAACGCCCTTTACTTTTAAATATAAGGAAGCGTGGAAATAACTAACTAATACTTAAACTAAAAGCTATAATTTTATATAAATAAGCGTTAAGATAATTAAAGTATTTTTCTTCCCGCTTTAGATTTTATATATAACTCCTTATAATATATATTAATTAGTATAGCTTTACTTATAATCGCTTTTAGAAATAATATATAGAACCCTTTTTTAATTATTAGTCTTTTAGATTCCTTAAACTTTTTAGGCCTTATTATTATAGCTTGTAAACTTATCGCTTAAATATAAGAAATATAATAATAAGCTTAAGCCGCGGCTAAGAAAGCTTACTATAAGTAAGAAATATAAGCTAATAAAAATATCGCTTAGTAAACTTTATAGTTAGTAATAAAGTATTCCTTAGCTATAAGGGTTTTTTATAAATATATTAATAATATACTTTAATATATAATAATTAAGTTTTTTTATAATTATTAAAAAATAATAATATAGCTATATTTTTAATTTATTAAATAGTAACTAGATAATAAACTTATTTTATATTAACTAGCTTTATAAAGTTATTATAAATCTTTTACTTAGCTAAGAATTACCCCTTATTAAACTAGAAAATATTAATAATATATTAAAATAAAAAGTTAACGAAATCTTTTAATCTTACGTTATAAAATAATATTATTAATTAAAATATTAAGTTTACTAATAAGGTTATAACTTAAATAAAGTATAATATCTAGCTAAAATTTTTTAATATATAATAATATTACTTAAGAAGTTTTATAATTGTTTCCTAATTACTACTAGCTTATTTATTAACTTTTAACGCTAAATTAAAGCTGCCGCTATTAAGACTCTTTAACTTTTTCATAACTTTAGATAATTAAAGTTCCTATTTATACTTAACACTATAATATTATAAGAATTTAATACTTTCTGCCTCTCGGAGTCTAACTTCGCTAAGAGAATAACTTTAAATATAAAATTATAAGGCGGTCCGCCTCTTAGTCCGCTATTAATACTAATAATACTTAATAGCAAGACTTAAAAGCTTAACTAAATCTTATAATATTTATATATAGATAAAAGTTAATATAATATTATTATTAACTTTAATAATTTATTTATTAATATTTTTTAAACTTTAATATAATAATAATAATATTCGTATGCTAGTATACTTAATATAGCTTAGAACTATCCTATATATATTCTAAGAGTAGGAAAAACTAGAGAACTCGGAGTAAAACCCTCCCCTTAAGCGTTACCTTAGTTTAGGGCTAAACTAGGTCCGCACCCGGTACTCTATACCTTAAGTAGGTCCGGTAATAATAAGTAATTAGGAAGCTAATATTTTTTCTAAAGCGGAGTTTACGATAGTAAAAATACGCGTAATCTAAGTTTAGTACGAAGTCTATACGGCTACTTATTTTCCTAAGCGTTATCGTTATTATAAACTAAATCTCTACGCTTAATTATAATATTCTAAATAATTTATTTAATTAAAATTTTATTAATATAATTAAGGAATATATAAAGATTTTATTAGCTTATAATAAACCTTATAATAGCTAATTTTAAAAAGTAGCCTAATTATTATAGCGAAGTTATAGATAAGTTCGGAGAGGGGGTTAGAAGCGGAGCTATTATATTTACTTTTTAGCGTTTCCGCCCTAGTTACTATTAAACTCTAGTTAGTATTAGAGGGGGAGGAGGGGCGGTATATACGAAATTCTAGTTTATAAATCTCCGGGGTTAGGAAATATAAATATCCTTCGCCTAATCTTACGCTACTCTTATCTTAAGGTAAAGTTAACTTTACTTAGGGTAAGTCCCTTAATAAAGAGGGTAATAATATAGTCTCTTTCTATACGCTATAAGGTAAGCTAACTTACCTTTTATATATAAAAAAGTAAAATATTAGCTATATTATAATTTTACTATATAATATTTAGTAATATATTTAAATTAGTAATATTTAAAATATTATTAAAATTAAACTTTTAGCTTATAAAGTTTTATATTAAAAATCTTTACTTATATTATTATACCCTTATTATAAATTTAATTTATATTTATTATATTATTAATAATAATTATAAGGAAGCTTTGCTAAGTTTTTAAATAATATCTTTTCGTATATAATCGTATTACTAAAACCTTATTCGATAACTTAATTTTTTTCTAAAAAGCTTCTTTACCGCCTTATTATAAGGCCCGCGCTAGTATTTTTTTTATAATAAAAGTATAACCTCCGCTAGTAAAGTATACTTTTTCTCCGAAAATAATATAAAGTTATTTTAAATTAAACCGAAGCTTATAAATAATATTTTAGAATATTATTATAATATTACCGCTAAGTAATTTCCTTACTATAAAAGCTTAGCCTTACTTATAAAGTTTATAATTAATATTTATTATAATTACCTTAAGGCTTTAAATTTAAAGCGAAGTAATAATAAAATTAAAGTAAATTATAAGCTAACGCTTATATTACCTAGGAACCTATTTTTTAATAATTTTCTTTAACGCTTTAGCTATAATTATAGCTTATATTAGAGGAGTTCCGCTCCTTTTAAAATTATAAAAAAAAAAGGAAATTACGGCCGTAATAGCTAAGGAAATATTATTAATTAATAAAGTCGGAGTAAGGGGGGCGCCTCCCTAGACCCTCTTAAACTCCGCTACTTATTCGATAATTACCTATATAGAGACTAAGGTATCCCCTAAAATAATCTTACTAATACTCGCCTTAGCTTCTAATAAGGTAAGAGGTATAGTAAACTTTTAGGTTTAAGTTTACTACGATTTAAAGTAAAGCTATATTCTAAGTAAAAAATTTTCGCGGTTACGATTAACTTATATAATATCGCTTTCCCCCCTAGAGTCGCTTTAGGCGTAGCTTAAAGCTATTATTATAAGGTAATAGAAAAAGCGGAGACCGCTTATAATATAAGAATAAAAAGTTTATATCTACGTTATTATAAGCGCGGGATTTGTAAAATATATAAGAGTTATTAAATAGAAATTTTAATAAATTTTATTTTAAGGTTTATATATAAAAAACTTATTAAGGTAATCTTTATATAAGATTTTTACCTTATATAAGGTATCCTTAATATAGCGTTTACTAAGCTTTAGTAGCGCTAATAAGCTTTTAAGAACTTATTTAGCTTACTTATTATTATTTTTTATATTATTTAAAAATTAATTAAAGCTATTTTTTATAAAATAATAAGTAAGGAGTTAAACTTTACTTTTAAAGCTTTAACTTAAGCTAGTATAATTATAAACTTTACCTTAAACTCTGCCTCCTTTATAGCGCCCCTTATATAGCTAGTTTTAGTAAGAATAAAAAGGGAGGTACTTATATTAATAAAAGATATCTTAATAGTTAATAAAGTTTTAGCGCTTATTTCTTAAAAAGTTATTTAGAAAATTAATAAAGCTATAAGCTATTTTATAATAGTTACCGCGCGCTAATTTCCTAGCGGTAATCTTATTATTATATTTAACTTAAAATATAAAGATTTTACTTTTAGGAATAAATAAGTAGCTTAAGCTTTTAAAGCGGAGGCTAAGTATATATATTAAATTTATATTATTATTACTAAGAGTACTTAAACTTTAATAGTATTATAATTATAACGCACTATTTAATATTATTAAAAAGGTAAATAAAGTTAATATAATTTAAGTAAAAGTACTTTAATTTTAGTATATTATTAGTAAAAAAGCCTTATAAACTTATTTTATTATAAGCTTAAGTAGCGTAAAAAATATAAATAAGTTTTACTTAAATAAAGTAATTATAAACGTAAAAATAATTTATTATAAACTTTATAAAAACTTTATACGCTTTAAGTAATATTATAAATATTTTTAATTTAAATATATTACTAAGTATTACTAAGAGGCCCCTTAATATAAATATTATATAGCTATTTTATATAATAATAAAGAAGAAAATTACCTTATATAAAAGGGAGAAAAACCTTGCTATTATATTTTATATAAAGGTATATATCTTATATAGTTAAAAGATTACCTAAAGTTTTAAAAATAGTAAAGCTATATTAAGTTTAGCTTTCTTAATAAACTTTACTTTTAATAATTATTATAATTTGCTTAGCTTTTAGCTTTTACTTAGCGGTAACTTTATAAAAATAATAAAAGCTTTATTATAATTTCTCTAAAAAAGTAAGTATATTATAAATCCCTTAAAAATATACCTTATTAATTTTTTTATAATATATTACTTACCTAAATCTTTCTAAAAAGCTCTTAACTTAATAATACTTATAAAAGCTATAAGCTATATAATAAACTTTATAACTTATAACTAGCTTTATAATAATTCTAAGTAAAATCTATATTAATAAACTTTATATAATTAAAATAATTATAAGTAATTATTCTTAATATTTAATTTTTATAAAAATTATAACTTTATTATAAAATATATAAAAAATTAATTACTTTATTTAGCTTACTTTATTTAATAAGGAAAGCTATAATATTATTACTATATAAGAATTTTAGCTTAATATATATAATTACCCTTTACTTCCTAAACTTACTTTTTATTACCTTATCTAAAATAAAAATAAAGCTTTTTTTTATATATATAAATAATATAAAGTTAATAATTAAAACCTTATTATAAAGCTTAACTTTACTAAAGTTTCTTTTATAATAAGCTTTAAATATTTATTATTTACTTTTTACTATTTAAAATATATATTAAACTTTTCTTATACTTATTACCTCCTCCTCCCTTTTTATATTTTACCTCCGCCTCCGCTCTGCTAATTATCTTTAGCGATTTTAACGCCTATTACCTCTCCTAAGATTTCTACGAATATACCTCCTCTTATTTTATAAAGCTTCTCTTAGCTTTTTACTAACTTTGCTTTAAACTCCTTACCCCTTTTTATAAAATTACCTAAAAAGTATATAAATAAAAGGCTAATATTATTAACTTAATTTAAAATATATTTAATTATTTCTTTATATATTTTAGCTTAGATTTTAATCTTCTTAGCTTTAATTATATCCCTTAATTTATATTATTTATTACCTTTTTTTTTAAATTTTACTTTAATATTATACTAGAAGTATTTTAATTTTAATATTTTATAAATAAAATTAAAAAATTACTTTTTATTTTCTATTATTTAACTAAAGTTTATAATAAATATTAAGAAATTAATAATATAGCTATATAAATAATTAAATATTATAGCTAGCTTAATAATTTTAAAATTACTTTAATAATATAATTTTTATTTATATTTATAATAAATTTTAAAAATTATTTTTATAATTTTAAATATAAAGTATATTAGGCAATATTAATAAGTATAGCTAGACTTTAATTATTAATAAATATATTAAAATACTGCTATATAATAAAAATTATTTATTAGGAAAATAAAAAAAATAACTAAAAGTAATTTCTCGCTTTTATAAGTAATAACTTTAATATTATATAGTTTATAGCTTAGTAAGTAAAATTATATAGCTAGGCTTTTCTAAAGCTTATATATATTTTTTTAATAAGATATAAACTTTACTTTTTAATTATTTTTCTTAGAAAAATTAAAGCTTTTAGCTTATAAATTCTTTTTCTATCTTTTAGTAAATACCTTATACTTTCTTATCTCTAATTTCTTCCCTTTAATAAATATTCCTTTTTAAGTTACTAAAAATAAAGTTTATTTTACTATTTTTTATATTATATTATAAAAGTTTACTAAGCTTAATAATATTTTTATTAGCTCCTTAAAAAGTTATAAATAACTTTTTATAATAATCTTAATTAAGCTTTTTTAAAAATATATTACTTATAGATATTTCCTTATTTAATATTAAACTTTTAATATTATAATTTTCCGGAAAGCGGAAAAAAGCTTAAAAGTTTATTAAACTTTAAGTAGCTATTATCTTATCTCCCTCCTTAATATTATAAGTAAAATCTTTAAAATTATAATAATAAAGAAAATATCTTATATAGTAAAGTTTATAGGAGTCTTATTATAAAGTTAGATAAGTAAAAAACTAGCTTAATTAGTTTATTAATAGCGCCTTACTTCTCCTAATAAAGTTAATTTATATTACTTAAAATTTCTAAAGCTTTACTTTTTTTCTAATATTAGATATAATAAGCGCTTTTAATTATATTTTATATTTTAAGCTAATAAAAATCTTTAACTTTTTTAGCTTTTTTAAGTAAATTATAACTTTCCTCCGCTTTTACTTTTTTAACTATACCTTTTACTTAAAAGTTAATAGTAAACTATTAGACCTTTTTTTTATTTTTATTAAAGTCCCTTAAAGCTCCCTGCTCTCTCTAGTATTATTTATCTTATATATCGTATCTCTTTATAAGTACTTAAAATAAGTAACCGATATACTTACTATTAGATTTATAAATAATATTAATATTTTCAATATTAAGTATATTTTCGCTTAAGTTTACTATTAACTTAAATAAGCTTAAGGTATTTATTATAATTAAGTAGCGGAGTATAAAATAACTTTTTAGTTACTTAAAAGTAAGCTTTTTTATTTTATAAAAGCCCGCCTTATTAATATAACTCCGCTAGTCCTTAATAAGATTATTATTTAACTTATATAAGAGGTATATATACTTAAAGTTTAAATTTACTATAAATTTTAATAAAAGCCTTACCTCTGCTATTTTATAAAAAAGCTTAATTACTAATAGCTAGCTTTAACTAAGCTTATTTTATTTACTTAAGGCTTCTTACTCCTTTAAGCGAGAGAAATTTATATTAAGGTTATTAAGTTTATAATCGCTTATAGTATTATAATTTACTCCGCTCTAACCTTACTAGGCGGGGAACCTAAAAGCCTTATTTTCCGATAGCTAGCTATAACTTAATCTAAGTACCTTTATATTATCTTTAAAGTATATTAAGCTACCTCTTCCTATTATATTAAGTTTAAAACTTTTATCCCCTTTATTAATATTTACTTATTTTACCGCGCCGCTTATAGCTACTAATTTCTCTATATTAAAAAACCTATAGCTTATATTTACTCTACTTTTAGAAAAATATTTATATACCTTTATTAATAATATAAAGGTTAGCTTTACCTTATTTATCTTCCTTTTAAATCCCTCTAATCTTTTTTTATTACTTAAGTATAAACTTTAGATATTTTTTTCTAATCTCTTAGGACTTTAAAAGCTTATTTTTACGAAAAATAGCAGCTCCGCTAAAACTTTAAAAAAAGGAAGGCTTTAAAAGTATAGCTAATTCTTTAAATACCTTACTAATAAACCGCCTTAATTAAAACTTAGCTATATTTTATAAATTTATTAAGGCTTTCTAAAATTCCTTAATAATACCCTAACTTAGCTTTATAATAGTAAAATTAGCCTTAATAAGTTTCTTTATATTTATAATATTTTTATAATTATAACTCCTTCTTACTTTTATAATAGTAAGAAAGATAAAATAATAGCTTACTTTACCTTATATTATAAACTTACCGCTTATTAAAAAACGCGTTTATTTATATTTTTTATAAATTTAATTTAAAATTAAAAGAATTTTAATAAAGCTTTTAATTATAAAGCTATTATAAGCTTTTTTACTTTATAATTTATCTACTTATAATATTTCTATTAGTTTAATTTTTTATATTATTTTATAATATTTAAATATATTAAAATACTTAAATATAAAGTTTAAGCGTAAGAGATAGTTTTTAATATTTTTTACTATATAATTATTATTATCTATCTACTTTATATTTTACTTTTACTTTTATCCCTTACTTTATTTAGCCCTATATAGCTTACTTCGCTTACTTACCCCTTTTCCCGCCTTATTTTTTACCTCGCTTATACTTAATAGTACTTTTAACTCCTATAAGCTTATCCTCTAAGTAATTATTATTACTTTTTACTATATATTTTAATATTACTAATATAAACTTTATAAAAGAAAGCTTTAATACCTAAATAAGGTCTAGCTTAGGCTTTAGCTTTTTTTTATTACTCTCTCTGCTTTTATCTCCTCTATTACTCCCTTATCTTTCTTTATATTATTTACTTTCTCCGCTTCGCTTATTTTCTTTATTTTACCCGCCCTTTTAACTTTATCTTACCTTTCCTTATCTTCTCTAACTATTATTTACTTTAATCTACTTCTTAATAATAATATAATAAGAATTAATATCTAAGCTATAGCCCTATCTTTCGCCTCTAATTTTTTTTAGCTCTAGCTTTTACTCTCTTTTTAAGCGATTTAAGTTAAAAGTATATTAAAGCTTAAAAATATTCTCCGGAATATATTTAATTTAATTAATTTTAATATAATTTATTACTTTTTAATTAATATTATTTTATATTTAGTTAATATTATATATTATATTATATATAAAAGAGCGGAGGTTTTATATTTTTAAATATATTTTTAATTAAAACTTTTATAAAAACTTTATAATAAGATTTTTCTAAGTAATAATAATAATAATTATTATTATTATTATTATAAATACCGCTATTATTATTATTATTACCTTTTTTACTTTTATTATAAATTTTACTATTATTATTATAATTATTATTATTTAAGCTAGCGTTTTCGCCCCCGCGCTTTTTATTACCGCCTCTACTTCTTTTTTATATCCGCTATTACCGCTACTTTTACTTATAGTTTAATTATTATATTTAATATTACCGCTATTATTATTATTACTCCTCTCCCCTCCCCGCTTTTTACTTTACTTATACTAATAATTATTTATTTATTTAATATTTTAAGGTAAGCTAATATTAATATATAAGAATTTTAGGAAGGAGTATTAATAATTATAATAATAAGAGTAATATTAAAGGTAGCTACTAAAGCGGCTAATTTTGCTAAAATACTCGCTTAAAATATTATTATTATTATATTAAGTTAAAGCTCTAATTTTGTATTTTATTTTTATATATTATATAAGTTAACTTAGATTTTTTTTTATTATTTACTATTAGCTATATTTAAAACTCCGCTTTATTTTATTTTATTTTATATTTACTAATAAGCTATTTAGCTATCTTTTTTTATTAATATATCGCGCTACCTTTATTATAATAGCTTATAATTTTTTTAAATATATTTATAACTTAGTTAATATTCTAAGCTTTAACTTTAACCCCGCCTCTAACTTTTAATATTACTTACCTTCTAATATTTATATTAAGCTTTAATATAATTATAATAGTTAGCTAATTATAAGCTTATATATTTTATTAGCTTTATATATAATTAACGCTATATAATATTACTTATTTTATTATTTTTAATATAAAACTTTATAATTAGCTAGCTAAATTATATATATAATATAAAAAAAAGTTATAAAGCTTATTATAAATAATCTTAAGTATATTTATTATTATTATTTTATTAATATAGCTATATAACTTTTTTATCTTCTTTTTATTATAAAAGTTAAAAGGAAAGGTTAAAAGAGAGGATTAGAAATATACTTTTTTCTAGAAATAATAAAAAAAAAAAAAAGAAAAAAAAAGTAAAAAAAAAGATATAGCCCCCCTTTTTTTAATTACTAATAGATAATAAAGTAGCTACCTCGCTATTTTATTTTACCCCTTTTTTTAAACTTTCTTTTCTCTACCCCGCCCTATACCGCCTCGCCTTATACCGCCCTATACCGCCCCGTACCGCCCCGCGCTACGCTATACTACGCCGTACCGCCCCGCTTCTCTTTCCGCCCTATATCTTATAAACTTTCCTTTCTCCGTATTCCCCTTTTTACTTTACTTTCTTATATTATCTAAGATTACCCTTAAGTAATAAGCTTATTATATTATATTATTTTTAGCTATTATTATATTTTTATATAAGCGTATAGTAAGCTTTTTTTTTATAATTAGGGGGTTTTATTTTATTTTAAAAGATTTTTCGTATTTAATATATTATAAAAGCTTTAAATATTATAAAAGCCTTTAGTATATAAATAATAATAAAGCTATTATTATAAACTTTTATTATAAAAATAATAATTAATATAATATTATAATTTTCCTAAGTAATCTTTTTTATAATAAATATTATTAACTTTAATAAATATATTAAAATTTTTATTAAAAGGTAATATTATATACTAATACTTATAAGAATTTCTTTTTAAGATATTTTATAATAATTTTTAAAATTTCTAATTATTATAATATAACTTATAGAAACCTTATTATAAAATTATATAGAAAAACTTTAAGGGGAAATTACTAGGAAATATAATTATTTCCTTATTAGGATTTTTCTAAGCCCTCTCCTATCTTTACTAGTATATGCTTTTATATATTTTACTAAGATTTCGCTTATAAGAGTTTTTCCTCTTTTCTTTCCTTTCTCCTTAGCTTAGAATCTTTATTTAGAGTGCTAATACTATTATTTACTTAACGTATCTTAGCCGTAATAATAAGAAGGGTAATAAGAAGGGTAATAAGAAGGGTAATAAGAAGGGTAATAAGAAGAGTAATAAGAAGGATAATAAAATAAATAATAAAAATACTAATAAAAATACTAATAAAAATACTAATAAAAATACTAATAAAAATACTAATAAAAATACTAATAAAAATACTAATAAAAATACTAATAAAAATACTAATAAAAATACTAATAAA